>OX336895.1:22522466-22609966 GCA_946959425.1 Argyrosomus regius
AGGGGCATTTTTAGGCATTAGTTTGTGGTGGTGTCGCTCTGGATTGAATTCCCGTCAGGTGACTCAGAAGTCAGAGTGACAGGACCTTGACACAAGTGGTAACAAAATATTCCTGTTACCCTAGAATGATCATGTAATTGAGAAAGACTTAGGAAGGAAATACTCGAAAATGAGTTGGGAGAGGAAAGAGTACATTTTTTTTTTTTTTTTTTTTTCAAGACTAGATTATATTCAAGCAGGGACTGGAAAAAGATCCAGCAGGAGAGAGGATTTGATAGGGTAACGCAGACAAATGAAACTGCACAAAAAGGGAACTCTGACAAAACCTGGGGAAATAATAACAGCTGAGATCGAGGTTTACTTTTGAAAAGAAAAAAAGGGACACATGAATCTCAGCGCTGTTCACATGACAAAAAGGAAATATGCTGGAGCAAAAGAGAAGTCATTTATGGACATAAAGACTTTGTGATGAATGTGATGTCACCACTGTACCTCTGTGTCAAGTTCTTCTATAAGAAAAGAATTTGTCATTCAAAGATTGCAGATATTCATACGTAGAGACTGTTATCTGAGACTGCCGAATTTGTGCTCAGTCCTTGGAATCATTCGAACAAGAGGACAATAGCCAAAAAACTTTATTGTGCCAGTGCAGTTTGAAAGTTGGAGAGATTCATGTAATGTCTTTTGGCTCTTAACACATCGATAATTATTTTGGCTATTGGTGCACCTAAGTAACACTAAATAATACCATAATGCACGCAGCACAGGCAGAATGGGAACAACTGGGGAACCCTGCATTTATTCCAGTTTATGTATTGTTCCCCACTGTGGTTACAAAGATTATATTAAGGATGGGATCCAAGAACCAGTTCCAAACTGTCGGATCCATTGGAGTCGTATGTGTCTGAACTTATCGATTCTTTTTCCCGATGGCGGCATGTTTTTCTGATCGTCAATCTTGTGCGTTTAACGCTGTTGGAAACTTGGTGGAGAGGAATAAACGGTCGAAAGCGTGGCTTCTTTTCACAAAGAACAATGACTATAGCGCTAGCTGTAATGTCTGTTAAATGATCGTCATGGAATTATGGAATGATCAAGGATGGAAACACCAGCAATATGCTCAAACATCTTTCTACACAACATGGGCTTAAATTCCAGGAATGCCATATATTAGACAAGTGCCACCGCTTCCCAAACGAGCAGCGGGTCTGTTAGTAAAGAGAAATATTGTGTTGAAATATTAGCACCACACAAAAATGATCTGATTTTACCGTTTTAGTGTTGTAGATTTTATTTACATGCAACTGCCAGCAGTGGAGGCTTTGCTGACAATGCTGTCATTCTTTCCTGGTGGCTCCAACCTGGATCATGAACATTTTCCCCACTGGGCTGCTCATTATTACGGTCTTTACTGGGTGAACTTACATAAAGGTTAATGCCAGCATTCAGGAATACATTTAGCAGCTGGGAGCCCTGTTGACAATTGGAATCATACATAATGTATAGATACGGATAATGTCTTCTGCGGAGGGGAGGGGTTATCAAATATCACCTCCCTACCATATGCTACAAGAGAGCATCAAGTGTTACACGACCAAATGTTGCCTCACAAAAACTCAAGTTCAATCCAAGGTGAACATGGATGGAACATTTTAAACATGTCTCTCCATATAGCTTCTTTTACCCCTGCCCATCCTGTTAAACTCAAATAATAGAGGTTACTGTTCAGCACGATGTCAATCTGACGATTTTATGAGCCTGGATGTGGCCGGATGAGGGAGATTCCTTCGAGGATTCTGCTAAATGACACTGTGCTGAGTTACAAAGAGAGACAGAAGGGAAGGGAAGTCTTATCAAATTTTGGGCTCTATGTATGAAGCCAGGAACAAGAACTGTGAGAGTGATAGGTAAAAGAGCATGTAAATGTAAGTAGGAGAGAAACGGCTAAATAATAAGATAGTAGAATAAGTAAGAGAGGGGGAAGAATTAGAAAGAGACACACACACACACACACACAGTACTGGCCTGGTGTTCAATAAACATACTGTACAAGGCCATCTGCCAAAAACTGTCAAGGCTTCGAAGGGAGTGAGTGGAAGAGAGGATGAGGGAGGATGCTAGGGAGGAAAAAGATAGTGTAAAGTACAAGAAATGGAGCAGGGGACTCACTGCCACCTCTGCAGATATTCCACGTCTCCAGCGGAAACCTTCGCCGTCTCTTTATGGGCCAATATGTCTGTATAGCAGCATCATTTAGACTGCACTTAAAGCGGGCTGCTTTGGAGATCGATTTATCTGGAGGCCTTACAGCCACGGTCCACAGCTCTGCGGGGAAACGCGTGCTCTTCGTCCAACAGCGGTCGTAAATCTGTAATTATTTGCGTTTCACTCAGTCACAACTGAGTGACTGGAGAAGTGAAAACATACGCCCGTCAAGCATTGTGCTGCCTCCCGATGAGCCAAAGTAGGCCATGAGATTTAGACATGAGAGACTTCTTTTTCTTTTCGAGGCTGTGGTGACTCTGCAATCCAATTACCAGTAATCAGCTGTCAATGAAAGGCAGTCTGCGCCATTTCCCTGACAGACATCACCAACGACGTTTGAGTTTCTTGCGCTGCATCTTATGCATCGAGAGAACAGTAGTAGACAGCCTCTCATGGAGCTGCAGCATTGCGCTGAGCACATCATTTACATAGTCTGCAGAATAGCTTTTATGCCCTCTTTTTTTTTTGTCCCAATACAACAATGGCACTTTGGGCCTATATCTGCACTAGAAGCGATTCCCACTCCACTAGTGGAGCCAGGTACATAACTACAAACTTCTATTTCTGTGCTATTTCTGCTATTGGCTCTCGCCTGGTTGTCGCTAGCACTGTGTTGGAGGACATCAACATAGAATTCCACATTTTAGAAACTTGCCTTGTAGTGCCTCTGAGATCACTTTAAATATCTGCAGCTCAGCAGCGTCACATCCCATTGACAATGAAGAGCAGTCTGTAACCTCTCCCAGCTTTTAAGAACATATACCTGAAAGGGTTTCAATATTACAGTAATCAAGTCACGAGATGACTGCAGCCTGTATCAGGAGTTGGGTAGCATGTTGAGTCACGCAGGGCCTGATTTTGAAGTGTGAAGTGGCATGACCGGGCAACATGATAAGAGAAGGTTAGTCGGTCATCAATCATGACTCCAAAGCTACTTGCTACCGTGGTGGAGACGAAAGATAGGGCGTCAATTTTGATGTTGATATCATGGTGTGTATAGTAGTAGTAGTTTGTTGTAGCCTACAGTTTATAATGATGAATTTTTAAACATGAATAAGCCACATAAACTTAATTTAAAAACAGTTATTTTGTCATGTCTTAGTTACTATTTAAAAAAAAAAACATTAAAATAACTTATCTGCTTCACGAAATTCTGTTTTGATGATTGATGATGCTGTTGCCGCAGGAGGTAAAAACGACCCGTTTGCAGTTCTCGAGTTGATGCGTCTCCTTGTCATGTGTGATATGAACACAGTCAGAGGAAGGTAAAATTGTGCATTCTGCTCATAGTCCATTTATAAAAACCCAGCACACCACGGAGCGTCTCTCCTGCAGGGCTGCTGACAGCGCTGTCAGCCCAACAGTCAATCAAAGCGGACGGCAGTAGAAGAAGCTGTACCACCATCTGGTTCAAATGGTTTAGCCGACTTCTATCACATTATCACGAGAGCAGCCACCGCCCTGCCTCGCGCTGCCCTCCTTGCTTTTATCACCCTCTCTCTGTTTTTGTGGTCATTTTGAGACTCAGTTTGTAAAGTTTACAGCCTGCCATGCTGTTCCTCCTGAATTATGGTGTACAGTGACGCAGCTAAAAAAAACAAAAGTGCAACCGTTCAACTGAATTGGCAGGGATGATTTAAATAGATTGGCCTTCAACAGATTTCCCCATTAAAAAAGATTTAATTACCGGATGACGTAAACTCTGTGGTATGTGTGAAAGCTGTTGCTGCTCATGCTTACTACACATGATGAATGACTACTACATTATATAAACTGATGCTATAGAATATTACTTTAATAAAATACAGAACGTAAATGAACTAAGTCTGTTTAGAGAAGGGCTTACTCAGGTCAGCTTTAAACTTTATCTCACTTTTTTTGACTACAATGGCTGTAGTGTTGAAATCCAATATGAGATGCAGAGTAAGCAAGGTTTCACCATCACTCTGATCATGATACACATCAAATAACGTATAAAGTTAATCATTTTAGCTATAGAATATTACTGTAGGTCCATTTATTTCATATTTCCTGCATCGGTTTGAGAAACCTGCTCCTGCTCCTCCACTGTTTTGTTTCGATTCTCTTCTTTGTTAGAAAAGAGGCCGGTTCTCAACTACTACCAGAAGCACAAAAACACACAATGTGTTGTCAACAAGGACTTCTAACAATATCCTATAAAATATTCTATACCATTTCTTCAAAATACGAGAAGACTGAAGCAGTGAGCAATCTACTTTGAAGAAGTTATGTATTTATCCTAAATGTTTACTAGAATCCAAATCATTAGAGAGGACTGAACACAATAACTACGTTATGTTAAGAAGTCCTCACTGAAAAGCGATGCAAACCTGAGGGGGGAACATGATGATCTGCTATTTCATTAAACATTGTTTTGATTTGTGCAAATTGTCTCGACTAACTAGTGTTTTCCCAACATTATTGATGGAGAAACTTTATTGAAAGTGAGCTGTTCCTTGTACCACGGCCCATTATCTGCAGCAGCCAGCTTACTTCAACAGCTCTGGGCCCGCAATACTTCATGATGTGACAGGTGAATAGTATTGGAACAGTTAATAGTCGCTCATTCCATTAGTTTTCTTTTATCGCCCTAAAGCTCCTTCCATCTCCAGACAAAGGTGTAATGGCCACTAATGTCTGGGTTGCATAATTAGCAGAATAGCAAAAGAGTACAGAGTTCTAAGCTAATGGAAGTGGTGAAAGAGGAGGCTTTTTGTGTTCTGTACAGTCAATGAAATATGTATTTGGAAGGCATAAAAACAAGGTTCATTTCTATTTCTGGAGGAACAAAGGTCTGAGTGGAGGAAAAGGACCCTGCTGGATCAGACCATTCCATGCCCTGTGTCTATGTGGGTTCTCTCCGGGTACTCCGGCTTCCTGCCACAGTCCAAAGAAACTACCATAACAGGTGAATTGGTGACTCCAAATTGGCCTTAGGTGTGAATGTGAGTGTGAATGCTTGTTTGTCTCTATGTGCCCTGTGATAAGCTGGCGACTACCCCGCCTCTCGCCCTAAGTCAGCTGGGATAGGCTCCCGCCCCGGTTACAGAAGATGGATGGATGGGATTTAGTATGATCCAGGGAAATCAATCTAAAACAATAATCTGTTATCTCCCTGTATGTTAGCACCAAATGACATTTACCTCTAATCTGTTACCCTCCATCCAAAGTATGTCTTTGTCCATCAAGGTCAACCTGGTTTTGACCACAGCAAAAACAACTGTACAACAACAACGTCAAAAAATGCTTAAGAATTAAAAGTGTGGGGCCGATATGGTTTCCTAATTAATATGAAGAAAAATGTGGCAAAAGCAAATTTGATAAAAAAGTCTCAATACATATGGCGTGAGAGGAATAACTCTTGTGCAGCTATTCAATGGCAACACCATCGTGCAGCTACAAAACCGGCCTCACAGCCAGAAAAATAAGTGAAAATGAATCATGGTGTCAGACCTCAGGCCTCAACAACTACCACTGTTTACTGTCTATGTGAGACAAAGACAAGAACATGGATGCTGATACTCCTCTCTGGACGAGGCTTAACCAAATGTCTGCCTGTAGCCAGGATTTAAAAAAAAAAAAGAGCTCCAGTCACAATTGCATGGAAGTGTGCGATTATGATTTCTCCTTAGAGTCACAAGGCAATCAGGAAAAAGGGAGTGTGCGGTGCTGTAGCCCATACAGCTGCTACTTTCCTGCTCATTTGGGAGTGTATGGCATTCTCTCTGAATGGTAATTATGAAGGGAACAAAAGGGGCATTTAGAGACAAAGGCGGGTTTGGAGTGAATGGGCCAGCTCCCATGCGCGGCGAGTGTTCTGACTCCAAGTGCTGTTTCAAGAGACGATATGAGGTAATTATGCAGGAGAACTTGCAGGGGGGGGGGGGGTGGAAGGTGAGGAGCAGAGAGAGGGAGATAGGCCGGGGGTTGGCTTAGTGTCTATAGAGAGCAGGACCAGATAGCACCATCTGCATTCTGCACAGACACTGTCCGTCTGGCTCGCTGTTGCCTTCAATAAAAGCTGGCGCCTAGGCAGACATTTGGCAACACAAATGGATTCAGACGTACAGTATAGTCGAGCACAAGCTGGCCCTCGTGCACACACATGCTGGGATTTGAATTTCATCGAACACCAATCTCGTGACTACACGTTTTCGCCCCAGTCTATTGAAAGAGGATCTTTACAGCTCTGTGTGAATGTGGAGCTGATGGCACTAATTTAAGGATGTTTGCCAAACCATCAGAGTGGACTAATACCAAACCGTGTGGGACATGAGGGGGGGGCACACAGGATTTGGGGGCGCGCTGAATGTATGAAATATCACTGGCACTTCCTTTTTCTCACGAAATCTGCAAAGTGTTAGTGGCACTTTGTCTCTAATAAAAGCCATTAATTCTCATTATTTTCCTACATTAGGGCTTTCGCTCGAGATGCTGATATGTAACTCAGGAAACGCAATTAACTAAGAGAGGGAGTTTAAATATTTAAAGGGTGTAAAGTTCAGACGAGAAGAATGCTAAAGGAGGAGGTCCTTAATTTATGAGGGACTGAACACTGATAGATTTATTGACAATAATAAAATATACTGATATTAAGAACTATCTGCAGCTTCTGCTACAATTTCTAGAAGTGCAGTTTCAGCGCAGTGTTTGATCGCAGCACTCCAACTAATATGAACCCTCAGTGTGTGTAGCAGTGAAATAACCTGCATCAGCCCCGTGCACATTCTCCAAAACGATACCATAAAAGTAAATAAAAACTGAATCAAACTGGATATTTTCAAAATGATAACTGTTCAAAGGTCATCTTACCTCTCTGATCTTGTCACGTTTCTCTTTGGCGTCAGGCTCTGGCGGCTCACCATCACTGACGCCCACCACTTTGGGCATGGGGACGGGTGGCAAGGGTTTAGGCCCTGTATCCTTCTTTTTCAGGTCCTCCATTACTTTGCTCTTCTCTGTCTGAATCTCGGCCTGGAGCTCCTCGCGTGACTTCCTCAGCTTCTCCTTTGCCTCCTGCAGCGCTCGCTCGTGGTCGGCCCGAATCTTGTCCCGCAGGCTCTCCTCCTCCTCCCTGTGGGAGGCAGAAAAAAGTGAATTTTTCTCATTATCATTATTATTCTTTATTCATTGTTTGGGTCCCCATTAGCTTCCACAAAGTGGCTGCGCTGAACATATGCACAGAGTTATTTTAACCAAGTCTGACACAAAAAATCTGAAACCTTTGGGAAGACAGGTGTGCAGAGGGGCTTCTTTTTGAAATTAATTAAAGCTCAACTTTAATAACAAACACTGAGCCTCTGGGAAAGGGAATGTGTGATAGACCGTGTTAGATATAAAAACAAGAAAAAGTTCAGAGTCCTCTCTGTGTGAAATGGCACCTCTGCCTATTTCCCTCCTGAAGGTATATGGGGTATTATTTAATAAAAGAATATTAAACTATTATGACGTTGGTAGAGGTGGACACCAAATAAGCAGGTTAAGAAGCCTCCGCAATAAAAACTAAAGCTCACACGCCTCTAATTCAGACAAAACTACCAGTCCCTAATGAGAAACCAACCCACCCATCCACTACTCTGCAGTCACATGAGCTCCGGGAAATAGGACATTTGTAGAGAATCAACAATGAGGAGGGAGGCAGTGCTGGAATGAGAAACCTCATCTTTGGTTTCACACAGCGTTACAAGCCCCAAGGTGTTGACACAAGTGTAGCCCATGAAGCGGCGGGTCAGTGATGAAAAACAAACACGCAGGGAGGTTGAAGCAAAAGGTGACAGGAGGACGATGACACTGAACTTTTCTGCTGTTACTGAAGGAAGAAAGTCTTTTTAAAATCGGCTTCGAATCGCGCTTGGCTGTTACACAAATACAGA
Source organism: Argyrosomus regius (assembly GCA_946959425.1). Taxonomy (NCBI): domain Eukaryota; kingdom Metazoa; phylum Chordata; class Actinopteri; family Sciaenidae; genus Argyrosomus; species Argyrosomus regius. The sequence continues at coordinate 22,530,626 of OX336895.1, forward strand.
CACACAATGTCAGCTACATGACACAAACATGAGATGACAAATGATATTTGGCTGGGTAACGCATTACCTTTAACTAATCATCATCACATGTATGAGTCATACCCTTATTATCACATCATATTGAGGAGATGAAGGGAGGAAGGACGTCTTTTTTTAATTTAAATGATAATGTTGGGCTTTAATACATTTTAAATGAACATGTTTGCTCCTTTGCGTGCTACCCTATTTGATGTCCCGCACTGGGCAACATGCAACTGTTCTTAATTAGCCAACATCAGCGTGATGTGAGCGGAAGAGGGAAGACAGAAAGAAAAGACACAAACAGAACATTAATTTCCCCTGACACTTGAGTCAGTCCCTAATGTTTTCATCAACTCTGTATGTCCCAAAACTACCTTTACTGAGAAATATCAAGGATCGATAAGTCAACGTGTGGGGGTTTGTGCCGCCTTAAAAGGGTTAAATATGTGTTGGATGTGAGTTGCAGGGTACAAATTTTGAAAATAACTACCATCTTACTGCATGTGGGTGTGTTTATTAATGACCTTTCGTGCGATAAACGTAGGAAATGTGGAACGAGCGGGCGACCCGCTGTGATCTGCGTGGACTCAGCTGCGAGCCTCCGCAGAGCTGCACAGCTCAACATCTGACAAAATGAGAAAACAACACTGAGAGAATGTGTGCTCGCGTCGTCGTGTGATGAATCTTCTCCATTCATTTTTGTATGTTTGAGTTAAAGCGACATCGCTGTCATTTGGCCAGACTGCACCCACCCGTTAATGTCCTTGAGATGCCCAAGTATGTGAATCTGCCCTCTCCCAAGAGAACGGCTGTTGTTAGGAGTACGAAAGCAAAATAATCCAATTTTAAAAAAGAATATTTTGTTTAATATCGGTTAGTGGTTTCTGGACTGGCATGTTGACAAAAGAAACAAATATCTAGTACATTTAAACAATGTGTTGTGGTAAGAACAAAGAAAACAAACTGGAGGTACATTCACACTTCTGGTGTTCAGTGTGTGTGAAAGTGTGACAAACTATGCAGGTGTATGTGGAAAACCAAAAACAATATGTTATGCACTTGGAAGTTTTGTGTCTGTGGAGCATATAATATTGTTTAAATAGTACTTATTGAGCTAACAGTGATGTGGTCAGGTCCATAATCATCACTAAAGTGCCAATAAGAGGTTCACCCTTGAATGTAATATTGCCAGTATACAACAATTACCAACCATAGTGAAATATATAATGAAGAGATATTTATATTTTGCGGCAATTTGTTCTCAAAATATTTTTTCCCTGTTCTGATGTCCGTTTCCATGGAGATACACGGGGTCTGACTAATACCTGGAAAACAATCTGTCATGGCAGCAGACTCTGAAATGTAATGGAACCCAGTAGTCCGAGCCTTAGTAACGACCTAGCAACGGAGATGCTTTCTAGTCGCAGCCGACTAACATTCATGGAGTTTCCCAAAGTGAAAAAATACCACACATATAATACGCACATTAAAACACAAAACTAACTAACTTGCTAGTTCAGTCTTGTAGTGACTAAGACATCTGCTGAATAAAATCATTTTTCCTTGGACAGATTTAGCTCCAAACACTGTATTAACGACACACTCTGTATTACGAGGCACACGTATTAACTGTTTTATCTCACATTGATTAACGTGCTGCACACAAACGAGGTACACATCTGTATTAACAAGGTACACATCTGTATTAACGAGGTACACATCTGTATTAACGAGGTACACATCTGTATTAACGAGGTACACATCTGTATTAACGAGGCACTCATCTGTATTAACGAGGCACTCATCTGTATTAACGAGGCACTCATCTGTATTAACGAGGCACTCATCTGTATTAACGAGGTACACATCTGTATTAACGAGGCAGTATGAAAATTAAAATTCAGATGTATTACTTTGTTAAAAGATTTTTAGTGATGAGTCGGGTGTGCTGTTATGCTGATTTGTACACATTCTAAATGTCTAGTTGACCAATCAGATTGCTCGGTCGGAACGACTTGTTGTATAATCATTTATTAACTCTAACTACATGCGTCGTGTTATCATTCCACTCTTAGCCTGTGGATTCTCGTATCTAGTTTTTTCCTCTACAGCTGCAGTTTAAAGGTCAGGATTTTATATAAATCATTTCTCCTGTGTTCAGGTGCTTTAAATGCACATGTGTACATCCATAAACAGTATGTGACTAAAATCACCGCTCATCAGAAAAAAGGTAGGAGGGAGAAGAAAAGTCAGCCCACACGAGAGCAGATGTCTTTATTGTAGACCTGGTTGATAAGACTAAAAAGGTACTACCTGAGCCAACTTCAGTTCAGAGACTTCCACTTAAAGACCCACCAGGCCGCTATAAAGAGCAACCATGAAAGAGAACGAGTGTTTGGGAGGCGCATGGTGCACATTACTTAATATACCTGCCGCCCTCAGATGGCTGCGAAGGGAGTTTATCAACTGAAAGTAGAGAGGTTCATGCATGTGGAGCAGCTGTGGATGATGTTGAAGTCCTGTCTTTCTGGTATCACTACCTGATGGAATAAAACCTGTCTGTACAATTCAAGCATGTACCATGAATGTGAAAACAGGTCCAAAGGGTGGGGGGCATCTACAGATATCATAGAACATGAGCTATACACAGTGCATGGCTGGCTTACTCAAACAGGTGAAGAAGAACTACAGAGAACACTTCATGCTTTACTGCTGCAACAGTGACTGTGTCGGTAAGTGAAGTTGCAAGAAGAACGGGGAGAGGAATGGAGGCAGCAAAGAGCTGAAAATGAAGGGGAGAAAAATGATGAATAAAAAGGTGGAGCGATTACGATACAAAGAATGGCGAAAGAGAGAGCCGACCATCCATTTTCTATAACCGCTTATCCTGTTCAGGTTCAACTGGTGCTGCGGCATTTCCCAGCATGCACTGAGAGAGAGACGGGGTGAACCAAGGCCGTTCAGACAGTCTACGTGAGCGAGAGTGAGAAAAATAAACACTCAAAAAGATATTCAGAACGGGAAAAAGAACGTGAAAGAAAGCGAGGAGATGAAGAGTCGAAGAAGACAGACAAACGGACGTGCGAGGCAGACGTTTTCCGACTAATTACCCTTCACACAACACAATGTGCATCCATTTTAGAATTCCATCATGACGCTGAATGTGGGGCCAACAGAGACCAAAATAAACAGCTTCCGAGTTACGCAACATCGCCCTGGAAACAACTCATAAATATTCAAATCACAACTCGGCGTCTCCGACTTTAATTGATAGAAAACATATTTTGCAACACCAAGATGGCAATTATTGTGTGTGTGCCGCTGAATGTATGGGTTTGTAAGAATGTTTCCAATGTTTACTCTGTGTTTTCATGTTTACGTGCAGTACATGTGGGTGTATTGTACTTCCCAGCTAGTGATACAGCTTGCTTGGGTGTGTGTGTGTGTGTGTGTGTGTGTGTGTTTAATCCATCTTTCCACTCTGTGTTGAATGTGTTTGCACACATTTTTCGAGTCATGTCTTCTATTTCAAGGTCTGTGATGAGGTTTCTCTGTGCTACTGACTGCAATCTTGCAATTTGTTTGTGTGCGTGTGTGTGTGTGAGTCTACACCCAGGGGGTGTCACGCCTCCCCTGTATGCCATCCTCTGTGCCTCTGTGAGTGAGTTTGCCCTCAGCAACGTGCATTTAAATGTGATATTGAGCTGCAGCCGATGTTGGGTGACTGTATGGCTGTTCACGTGTGTGTGTGTGTTTGTGTGTGTGCGTTCATGAGATGTGAGAGAGCATGACAAAAGAAAATGAGGAGCTGACACCGGCGTCGTGTTTAACGGGTTGATTCTGCCCCACATAGGCGTATGCATATGTAGAGTCAGCATGTTGCCATGGAAACAAAACTCCATCGTACAAATTACACAAACGTGCAAGTTTGAAAACAGTACGCACCAGCAGTTCTGGTCAAAACTCATTCCCATACAAACCTGCATTATCGTTCCGCTCCTCCTCCTCCCCTCCTCTGTTTTTAATCTCATATCGCACTTTTCTCCTCCTCCGAGACATTATAACACTCACCAAGGATCCCCTTCGAGTCTTATATAATGTCAAACACACAATTAAGAGCACATCAACAGCTGCCTGACTCAATTACCTTGACAAAGACAAGCGTGGGCCGCAGCTATCAAGCGCCCAGGTGACCGCACCGAGCCTCACCTATGTTCTCACGTCCCCCCCCCCGTCACACATCCCCAAAATCTGACTCAAGCGAGGAGAGCCACGCCTCCCTGATTAGTTGTTTCAGTCATGTCAGGCCTCCAGTAATCACTTTTTTTTTCATTTCACCAGCCTTCCTGCCCGTCACTGAAATTTCTTCTTCAGTGGCATCATGAAATCTGCTGCTCAGCAAAAGCTGTCTCTTTCCATGGCAACTGGAGAGAAGCAGCAGTTGTCCGACTGCCTGGCGGGGGTATCTGAGACGTGTTTTTTTTTTTTTTTTTTGAAGACGTGGAAACACAAGGCTCTGGGGAAAGCAGCGCAGGCTAGATGCTATGTAACCATGGCAACAAACAGAGAGAGACACACACACACAAACACACAAACATAGAACACTGAGGTCATAGACAGCAAGTCATTTATGCAAAGGAATAAGACAAGACCACTGGGCTATTAGTGACATATTAGTGTATTTGAATGTAGTTGTACAAAGTGTGGCACTCCTGCAGTATTTGAAGTAGATTCTTACCTTGGCAACAGAGATTATGCATAGAAAGTTATACTAATCATGTGTTTGTGTGTTTAACAGCCACAACTTCAATGGGCCCAACACCTATTTGCAAAACCCGTCTGCTGCGAGGATGATCGAAACCCTCTCAGCTGCAGCGCTATCGTCTCCCAGCCGCACGGCTATGTCAAGTGACAGTAACTCATTTCACACAGAGCAGACAGACAGACAGAGAGTCTTGCCCCTTTGACAATGAGTGTGAGTGTGTGACCTGTTCTACGGCAGCTCGCGCTGAACTCTCATTGAACCCCATTCATGTGAGACTGCTGTCACGGGTTCATCTCTGGTCGTCACTCTTCACAGAGTCTGCGGTCTGCGACTGTGGTTCCGCGCACATAGCTGCTAAAAGGCAGAATTACCTGAGAAAAAAATCGAATCAAATACAGAGTGGAGGAAGTAGTTCCAGACTGATGATATTTTAGAGTTTTAAAGCCAATCTATAACTACAAATGGAAACCAGAACACTTCCAGGGCCAATATCTTGGGTCGCTCGTCTACAGATTGTGTATTAGATATCTGTTCATAGAGAACACATTTTGCACAGCATGGTTGTACATTACACTGAACTGAAGCCCTTCACATCTAAAAGAAATGAAAGTAAGACGTGTTAAACCAGACGCATCAAAATTCAAGTAAGTATTAAAGAAAGATCGACTTTCCAACATCCAAATTTGTGGGAAACAACAAAAAGGAAGAGGAAAAGGAAGAACCTGAATTAATGAGTGGAGAAACACAACAAATGCAGATGCCTTCACACAGGTGCACTGCATGGTACAAATTAACAGCAATTAACAGCCCACCATGCTCTGCTGCAAACAAGAAATGCTGAGCAGGCCCATTTGGTTCTGCTTCTTTCTTAAGCTAAGCTAAGCTAAGCTTAGAAATTAGTCATAAATAAGAATTATATTTTAAAAAAGTTAACACAAACATACACACCTACACATCTGTCTCTGTCGCTCACTGCACACACATCTCTCTCCTTGTCCGGCCTGCTGTCACTCCCAGTTTATCGAATACTGCTCTTGGTTAGTGGCCCTAGACTCAGCATGTTTTATAAAGTCGCCCATAAAGTCGCCTGTGGTTATGTTTTCACAAGAGCAGGTAAACTGCGTGTGGAGGAAGCTTTTTGTTACTGATGTCGAAACAATCCTCAGAAACCAGATATGTGCATTGTTGCTTTACCTGCTTCTTAAATATTTACTGTGACGTCCTAATATAATACCAGAGAGCGTCTCACTCTCTGCATGAGCATGTGTCATCCCTGTTCGCTAGTTAACTGATCAAAAAAAATGCTAAAATACACTTGGGCAGCCATTAATATCAAGGCCTGTGTGTGGGGAAACGCTGAACAGTCTGCATACAATTCATAAATGGCTGAGAATACCACATGTTTTTACACATGCATTCCATTCATCCACGTCATCCTGTCAGAGCATGAGCCTTTTTGACACACGTGGAATAAAGTGTTCCCGGAGGATCGCGAAGGCTTGTGAACAGGAGACAAGGCCTCTGCTGAATAATCCAAGTCACACGTGTGCTCGTCTCCTTGAAAAACTAAAATCAACGAATCTCTGAGCATTCATCAGAGGTGACACAATTGTAGCGCGCCACTGCAAAAGGTAGAGCTGCCGTGTGCCGACTGCAAACACTGACAGCCAGAGACTCTTGAAAGGAAAACACATGCATAAGTGCAGTGCGTGGAGAGGCGTTTTAAATATGCTGAGAGGCGCTCTGCAAGCTAATCGGTGTCCACTTCTCAGCAGATGCAAACACGTCACAAGCTAAATGCTGGAGATTAAAAAAAAAAAAAAAACTCTGAATAAAAGTTTTCATCAAGAGTTGTTAGCTTAGTTCAACAGAGAGTTTCTGCCTCTTCAGCTGCAGGAAATAACAAGGAACGGTCAGCTAAGTACTTTCAACGGACATTAGGACGTGACAGGAAAGTCACTGGTGTATTATTGGTAACTGCGTTCCACTAAGAGGAGGTCCTGCTATTGTGCGTGATGGTTAGGTGGAAAGTGTGTGAACAAACAAGTCATTTCTTGGAGCTACCGTCTCTAAAGTAGTGATTACCCTTATAGCATGACAAGGCCACCTTCATGCAATCCCAGCCAGGACTGTCCAGTCAAACTGACTATTATGACAACATGCACATTCATTAAACAATAATTAGCTATACGAAGTGATTGGCTATGATACTGTCAATAGTAAATGCCCACCTGTCAATCACTGCTACACACGGCAGGAATGATGATCAGTCAATCAGTTGAGAATTATATTTCTTAATTTATCAGGGAGTAGAGAGCAGCATGAGGCAAAACTTCAACGTGCACGGATGTGACGTGATCCTTACGCACCGTGACCGCTCTGCTCAAGTGTTTCAAAATCCACGGAGACCACCGCGGCCTGTTTCAGAAGCCTGAGAATATGCGGTTGTTCCATTTCTGCTGGATTCCGAGAGCAGCCCATGTCAATCTGCACAGAGCAGCCTGAGCTGGCCGGAAGTCAGACACAGAAACAGTGTAGAGAATTGGATCATTTTTCAAAATAAAACACCCCGTGCAAAAACAGCCAAAAGGGTAGAACTCAATGTAGCATACGGAGCATATTTACATATTTAGAAGCACGTGAACCAGAGAAATGTATTCAATCTGAGCAAGTTCCTGGTGGGGTTTGTAGTTTGTACCAAAGCAGCGCCACAGTAGCATTGAACAGAGACGTGAAGGGTGGGGTTTTGGCATATGTCCTTTACAGGAGAACTACAATATAACTATCACTGTGCTGTACACAAGGTCTAAATGCATGGCTACACAGCCACTGTATACATCCCATTCAGGACAAGTGCATGAAGGTGGGGCTTGTCCGTGTGTGGGCGATTCAAATCAAGAATCTCGTGTTTCAGTCGTCCATCCAGGGCTCCAACTGAACTTTTGTCCTCAGTGTGTCATTCATCGGTTAAGTTACTTGTTTGATCAACAAAGCATCACTTATTTTTTATCTGGCTGTACAATATTCAGCCAAACAATCACAAACTCACTACAGGGACATTAAATATTTTAAAAGGGAGGTAAGATATCAAATTAGTTATTTAAATATTTGCACGCTCAAACAAACTATTTACATATCCTGTAGGCGAGCAGCCTAATCCGGAGATCCGGAGAGGAGGAGTGAGAGAGAAGGTCAAACGTGCCGACACGCCACACCCACTGACTGCACCCAGTGCAAGAGGACAGGGAGACCCTGGCACTGTGAACTGTGAGAACTGTGAGAGCTGTGAGCAGCATGCACGGGAATGAATTACAGTATGATATATTTGAATGTTTTAGATATTTTCCCTGATGGTGTGAATGAGTCGCTACATTTTATAGAAAGTCACTAATAGGATCTAAGTTTCTGGATCTAAGCTAGTGCCGGTGCCACCTCACATTTAGTCTATATTCCATGACGCATAAACACCATCCTTGAGTCCCAGATGCTATTTTTATTGTCCCCAGAACAGTGGGTCATCCTTAATTCTCAGCACAGTGTCCACTTCGGACACGTGAGCGCTTGCTTCTTGTAGAGCAAGAGCTCTCCTAGAAACAGTCCCAGAGTTTCAAGTGATGTGGGTGAGTCTGCCTCCTGCCAGCCCGTAAACACCATCAGTGGAGAGAAGATGTCCATGCTGGAGGTTGGGAAGGCAGCAGACGTTTTGTTTCTCGTGTGGTTCCCTTCAACGTGAACTATGAGACAGCTTCCGCGTCCTGCTTTTTTTTTTTCTCCCATGACCCACTTGGACAGCTGCGTTTCTGTATGTGTAACAGCTCTCCCAAGCTTAACTGTGGGTGTGTAATAGCATCCGCTCTTATTGCTTATTCTTTCAATTCTCTCTCTTCCCTAACCGGCTCTGACGACGAGCTACAGCCACACACACACGCACACACACACGTGCACACACACCGTTTTCCCTCAAATACAGTCACAGCTTCTTTGTCCCGTGTCTCGTGTTCTTCCTTTAAAGCCGTCTCATCCATCTTTGCATTTTCCCAACAACCGGCCTCCTCCTCTCTCTCTCTTTTTCGTCCAAAACTCCTTCCTCCCACTTGTCAAGTGTTGTGTGTAGCAGTTAGTGATCAGTTACTTTCCTGTTATGGCTGCTTATCAGCCTGAATACTGTCAAAACACTTAAAAAAAAATAAAAACACCAAAGCCCGACCGTAAACAACACCGAGCTGAATGACTTGCCATGGAAACATGCACTAGTAGTACAATACATAATGCTCTATGTCTTTAATAGTGGCAGGTGTTTTGTGAATGTTTCCCCCCACAGAGGAGAGATGTCCTCTTTTCCCTCATCGTTTGTGTACCTCTGGTTCTCACATTACGCGTACAAACACGTACATAATCCATCCCGTCTTTCTCGCTGTATGTTTTCAGGTGAACACCTGAGCCCTGCCAGCGCTCGGTCTGTACCCGCGTTCAAATCCGCCCCTTCTGACCTACATCATGGCTGGCTGACTAATGCCTTCATAGCAAACAGAGGAGTCCATCTCCTGCAGCTAGCACAGGCCCGGCCGTGAAACAAATAAGCACTAAGCCTGGATGGTTGCTGCCTGGCTAGATACAAGTGTGGAAGAAAAAAAAAAATTCAATCACCAAACCTCCGGAGAGAATCATCCTTAAAAGATCCAATTTCCATTTTTTCCTGACAATGCAACTATGCAAAGAGCAGTTTTGTCAACAGTGAAATTATACTTTCAGACACAATAGGTGATACACTATCAGGCCATAATCATTTACACCCACTGACCATGTCCTAGTTTAGTAATAACCATCGTGCAGGCATTTGTGCAGATCGTCATCGGCTCAAAAGGATTCCCCCATGAGTGATGACACAGAGAGGAAAAAAAATCATAAGACCAGAGATCCCTCTTCCCATCCCCAGGCCAATCATAAATCCAACAGCCGGCATGCTACACTTCTGGTACATGCACATTTATTATTAGACCCATATGGCTCTGATACAGCTTGTGTGGCTGTGCTCGTCACGGAGAAAGGAGGGCTTGTGAATTCAGAAAGGTTTATTTGAAATTAAAACCTGGGAAACCTGAGGGCCAATTCTTAATTTGGCGTTGAGGAATCTCACTTTGATCCCCATTGCTTTGACTGACGGGGAGCCATTGTGGAGCGAGGCTGCAGTCTCTCTCAGAGTTTGGCAGAGAAGGGATTTGGTGAGAGGCTTTGTAGTTAACCGTGGTCACATCGTCCCAGAGGACCGCGAGCGTCTTTCACTCCGTCTCTCTCTGCCTCTCTCCGATCCTCTTTCCACTTCCTTTCTGGTGATTTTATCTTCTTTTTTTGGGGGGCGGCGTCTCCTCTTAAAAACCCTCCTGTCCTGCGCTCTTGCAAACCAATTCAAACAAGTGTCTGGTTTTTTTTCCCTCTCAAGCCTTCAAGAGGTCTAGACAGACACAAGGGCCATCACCGAAGATGACTCTTGCTTGTGTTATATTCAGTCATTTATTCTTTAAATTAATTTGTAATGTCGCCAGTTTCAGCTCCGCTCTTATACACCACATTTCAGCCTTCATTTCCTTATCTCTTCAGTTCCACTTTCCATTCATCTATCCATCATGCCCAGCTCCCTCTGTCCCTCGGGTTTAAGGGTAATCAGTGAGCAGAAATGGTGCATCAATTCACCAACTAATCTGGATATGTTCTTACATTAGAGAATGTGTTAAAAGCCATCACTTTTGACTAATGTTGAGGTGCTGCTCGTGTAGTTTCCTTTCTTTAGACTAGTGGGAACTCTTAAAGTCGTTTTACCAGGAGCAGTGATTCATTACATCTTGCTCTATCTTGTTACGCCATGCAAAATCTGCAATTACCTACAGAATTCTCTGTTCACCGCGCGCCTCTGTGAGTGATCACCGGGCAGCTTCAAAGATCAAATGATATTACAGACAGACGTTTCTATATCTTTTCAACACGGAAACACAGCTGCCAACCAGGAGATGACGTCACAGTTGCTGCTGTCACGTGTTTTTAAAACTACAAAAGCGACTCACGTTTCCTCTTAGCTCTGACGAATTCATTAGGGCAACAGCGACGCATCGACATTAAGTCAAGCACAGACGCTTATGAGAAGCTCATTTTTTAATCACCGTTTTATTAAGTCGGGATTTCCTGCCAAAATCAATTTCAGGTTGGTCCTCTGTGTTGATACGGGCCGTGTGAGTCACAAGCTCCTGGTTATATTTAGTTTTTCACTCAGAGATTCCTGCTCTTACATTCTTTATTAGAAAAGCTGAAAACCTGTACCAAACATACCGATTTGATTTTTTTTTGGGGGGAGTAAAACTCTTCACGGTTGCCATCACATTCCTTTGTTATTAAAAACTGTCTCATGACACCAAATCAATAAAAGTGATAAAACAATGTGTTCCTCATTTCTATTCAGGGAAAGTCTGCATGCAGGTGTGCATGATAAGGCTTTGTGATCTTCTGCTGCACTGTACTGTGACTGCTGAGCACCATGAGTGTTCAAAGAGGACTTCAATGTGATCAGGGCAACAACAACAAAACATTTCCCACTTAAAATGACTGAAATATCAAGTTCAGTTCAGTTTTAAATAGTAATATATATATAGAAGAACTGATAAACATGACGGTGTGATCTCCTCTCTGGTGTGTGCATATCATGTGACTAACTGCAGATAACACATTGTGACGACAATTTATAAATTTAGATGTATTCACTAATATTAAAACATGCTTTACTCTTTGATATTGCAAGAATAAGATTAAAACACAAGCTTTCAATCATATAATCTTTGCTTATCTCACTCTGTCTGGAAATTTCAAGCAAAGTTCCCAGGAGCTTTGTTGTTTCATGGTAAAATTCTCTGCCACTGCCGCGCTCAGGAGGTATCTACATATTCTCTGAGGCATTGTTTGACTGGAGGCTTGACTTAATAACAAGTGTTTGCATCCCTTGGCAGTCATATACGCACAAAGGCACACAAGCACCTACACTAAGTGCAGTAAGCAAGTTTATTAATGTACGTACATCAAAAAAAACAAAGATTTAAACGTGTCAAGAGCTTAAAGAATGACATAAAATATAAATATCAAATGACTGTAGTCTAATTATTGTATTGTACTACCGATTTGACAAAAAGAAAAAACTCTTTTTGCCTGATGTGTCTTTCAGAGCAGAGTAACAATGTCAAAGCTCCGTATTACAGCAACCTAATGTGATGGGAAGCTGTAATAACCACCCAGAAAGCCGCATTATTACCACTGAAGTGAACGGGTTATTTTGGCCATCTGGTAACGCTGTATGATAATCATCAAAATGTGTTTTCGTGCTTTCATTAATTGAGGCATCAGTTAGAATTTCTGCCAACAGGACGTCCAAATGAGAGTTGGTCGTTTGCCAAGTGGCTGGAGAGCTCGTTTGAACCCTGACAAAGGCTGCTGCAACCCGATCTGAGGACGGACATTTTAACGCCACATTCAAGTGCTCACATTGAATTAAGCAGTCACAAAAATGTATATTCCATATCCACATACATTAAGATGTTGTGATAACATTAGCAATCTGCTGTTTGTACTTTTTCCACTGCAGCCGCCTCGCCAACAGGTTACAGCCAGACATCATTGTGTTCAGTGCTTTGCAGATCTGCCCAGAAGCTTCAAAGTTTAACAGGAGCACATGACTTTGTCACCATTACTGTTACAAGCTGGCTAATCTTTCTCTGTCCGGCGCTCGCTAACGCCGCTAACGTTAGCAAAAGAGGTGGTGTGAGGTCGCCTGTCATGCGTCTCTGTTCCTTTCTGCAACTTTGTAATAATCGAGCTGGTTGTTGTGATGCGCATGTTCTATTATAGTTGTATGAGAACAACCAGGTGAAGCTGTATGATACATTACATCGCTGTTATGCCTGGTCACCATTCGGCCTGTAGCGTAAGAGGAGTGACGTGTGATTGAAAGCGTTGAACATCTGCAGCTGCTCGATATGTTGAACAAATACTGACATCCAAACGAGTACTCATGTCCACATCCATATTGCTTTTTACCCTGAAGCCTTGTCAGTCATATTTGAAGCAAACCCTCTCTTTTCTCTGTCTCTTTTTTTTTTTTAATAAATATAATACACCTCAGTGAGAAACACTCTTCCGCAACAACAATCTCTTCCACAACTGCTCTGTCCTTGAACAAGGTTGAGAGTCTTATTCTGTGCAGCTGGTGCTTGTGTGACATGTTTTCTGTGTGTGCATGTGGCGTCCATCTGATGATAAATCATCACCATGGCCTAAAACGTTTGCCCCGACAGGATCGTGATAACAACGACTGGCTGAGCCAAGCCACCTCGATAACATCAGCACTTCTCACTTGTATTGTTGAAACTCTTTCAGTACTCAGTCCAATACAAAACCGAAAAGTTTGGGTCAAGATATCAAAGTCAGATTTTTGAAGTCTTACTTTGCAGAGTGTAAAATATTATATATATATATATATATATATATATATATATATATATATATATATATATATATATATATATATATATATATATATATATATATATATATATATATATATAGTCGTCATTCTAACTGTATGCAGGCTTTAGTGAACAGTCCAGCAGGTGATTTCACTGACTTGTTCCTCCCGTTTACTATCACTGCTCTTTAGAGTGTAATGAATGAAATTCTGTCCTGCAGCACAGCCTCTGAAACATATGCATAAGTAAAAACTCAAAGACATGCACTCCATCTCCTCCCTTTCTTTCTCTCTCACACACTCACACACACACACACACACAGCTCTTGAGACAATCTGAGAGGCTGCAGCTGTGCTCTACAGAGAGGAACAACATGATGATCGCATGAAAAAGATGGAAACAAAACAAGAGAGCGAGAGAGAAAGACAGGAAATGAGACACACAGAGCAGATCTGATAAAGCAGCGGTGTTAACGAGGAGATTATGCTTGATGGAAGTCCACTCCTCGTACTGCAGGCTGCTCGCTCCTAATGCCAACTGTACGAGATGAAATCTCTTGACAACAGACAAATTAATTAGGACGAGTCTTAGTGAAATTACTGTGAGCGTGGATCTGAAAGATGGATTTATACTGATATCTCCTTCTGCGTGTAGTGATATCTATTCAGAAGCCATCAGAACACGAGAGTTTAAATGGGGCTAAAAAGGTCTGGTAGAATTACAACAAGGTGTTTTTCCTCTTTACAACAACTCTTTAAACTCAGCAAGTTTAAAAAATATATATAATAATCACGCTTCCTATGCACTTAGAGTATCCATGTAGAAGATCATAATCTGAAGACAGACAGTAAAATGAAACATTTCTTGTATGATTCAAACAAGTTAGCCTATAATTTGTGGGCTGATGTTGGCAAAGTTTGAGTTATTGCCGGCCACAAGTCGCAAACTGCTGCCGTGAACGTACAGTAAAACGCCAGAATGAGGGAAGAAATACTCGATGCTACGTCCGTCAGTCACTTGGAGGAGGAACCACACATGATTCGGAGGGCCGGTGCTCTTCTAAAACTGTAGCAGGCAGGTCAACAGCAAAAGGAGAGCAGCGGGAAACATTTGTTTCACGACCTGCTCGACAAACTGCAGCGTCAGTGTGGTTATGGTGAGTATTTTGCATGCTGTTTAACATGATTTAGGTACACAGCAGAAGTATGATGTTTTTAGGCAAACCACAGGTGTCTCTGAGTTTTAGAGTGAAAGGCAAACCTGCAGCTCAACCGCATGGCTGTAGCTCGAAGCAGTCATGGCGATGGCACAAAGCTCAGATTGCACTGACGCTATCCTTTAAAGCCCCATTTGAGTTCACAAAGCTCCATCTCCAGCCATATCCTGGATTAAGACACAAGACTGAACTCAACAGTGGTGATGGATGTATGAAAAGCCTCTATGTCCTTTGCTCTGAACAACCATTATTAAATATCTGTTGGATCTACAAACCAGTATGGATCGGTTCATGAGCCTTCTGCACCTGCAGCGCCTTGGTATTCTTTCCAGGTTGAGCTAGCTTGACAGTGTGTGATGGGGCCGAGGTGCACATACAAACTGGTCCTCCTTTATTAGCTCAGAGGTTCTTTACACGGAGAGAACTACACACAGCAGACGCAAACACACCCGGGCCTGGATTTACTTTGTAGCTGACAGGCAAATGAGGCGTGAAGACACAGAAATGATATCTAAGATCACACTAAATATGATAAATAAGTGCACTTTGATGTTGGCCCCCACGCCTCAAATATGATCTGGGACGCTTTGATGCTGATTTATGGGCATATCAGGGCGCAAAAGCAAAGCTGCGCCCCCTGCAACACCAACAATAACTGGCAGGGCAATAATTGGTGGAAGCAGGTTACTTGCGGTCACAGCATTCAGCTCCATAATGAGAGAGGTGCAGTGTGAAAAGGATGTACATTTCCTCTACCTTTGGCTGTGACTCACTTGAAGAATACCTTTCATCACATTAAATCCATATTTATTCATGACAAAAATCTCTTTTTTTTCCATTATCAAAATGCCAAACTGCTCAAAGCCACTTTCCTCAAATTAGTCATCTAATAGCGTGAGGTCTGGCTCTTCCTTGCCTGCAGCGTGTGGACAGAACTGATATGATGTCAGAGGTTAAGACGTGTGAGTAAAGACAAGAGTGTTTTGGGTGGAATAATTGAAAAGCTAAGGGAAGACTGGAAGTGTGTCAGAAATTGTAGTCTTAAACCTTCCAGGCACAGGAGTCTCCATCAGCGTCTTATTATTTTTCAGACGGCACTTCATGACAGAAGACGGGAGGGAGCGGAGAGGCAACTATTACATCTTGCATGAGCAATTCATGCTCGTGCGGCTGCCCGGGCAAGTTCACTCAGCCGCAGAAAGTGCCGTTAGAAGATGGTCTGATATTTACTAGACCATGGGGCCAAATAATCATTCAGAAAACAGGATATTACAGTATTGACTTGAACAATCTTTGAAGTGCAAACTGTGTGGGTTTTTTTCCCCTCCTCGGTTGTGAAGATGATTCAGACATAATCCTGCGACGGGGATTTCAGTGCCGTGTCAAACCTCTGGCCTGCAAAATGAAGTTGTACAGCAGAGGGAAAAAAGTCCATCACGATGAACTCCACATTTTCCTGTTGCTTGTGAAATAAGCCATGTGGGAACAAAAAACAGCACACATAATGTGCATTTTCCTCGCCATTACGCAGCACTAACTGATCACTGTACAATCACTGAAAAGCACAATCGCACAATTAAATTGTGGTTAATTCTGGTGGCAGATGGCAAGCCTGTCGAACCTACTGGGAACTTTGGCAGGTACCCAGCATGAATGCTCGTGTTGTGATTTCCAAACCAAACGGACAGAATAACGCAGAAAGATCTTCACTTGGCTGCTCTGAATGGGTCTGTTCTCAGAGAATACCAGAGACAACGCCTTCTATCTGGGTCTTCAGGCCTGCAACTGCAGTGTAGGACTGGGTGAAGTGGTCATCCATTAATCTCACATGTACTTTTTCTCACAGCCCCAAGTTATAGGTATATAGTAAATAGTGTTGCTGTCCAACAAGCAGTTGAAAATCCAAACATTCAGTTCACAATGATGTAAAACAGATAATCCAGTAAATCCTCACATTGGAGTAGCTGGAACTATTGACTGTAGAAAAAAAAATTTAAAAAATAAGAAAATCAACTAAATATTTTCACTCTATGCAAGTGCACAAATCACAATCAAATAATCCAGAGCTGTACTATATTGTTATCAAGCAGTAACCTCCGTGTCTGGGAAATGAAGTCAATGTGGGAGAGGAAAAATCTGCAGTTCCTCAAACGTCCACTTGAGGCTGGCTACAGAACGAGTCAGTCTCCATAAGTCCCCATGTTAAAATGTCCAACTTCACAGCAGAAATAAACATGTTTACAGCCTGGTACAAAAAACTGTTTTGGTCTCTATAGCTAATTTCCCCGCTCACGACAACTGTACTGAGGGTGAATTTTTATACAACTCACCTGTTCAAATTATATTAAGACTTAAAGTTATGCAGAATTAACAACATGGCTGCTTTGACTGACAGGTGGGTGTCATTAAAGGTGGCTTGTTTGAGCACCCAGGCGTCATTCAGCCCGCCTCAGGTCCACCGATGATCCACGTCTTTGCTGATTCTTAGATTAGACGGGAGGTTGGAGAAGCAGGACTTCAAACATGGCGGCAGCAAGCGCCACATATTCTGAGCTTGAAACGGCTCTTTAGAAACCTGTGTGTGACGTCACGCATACTCTGTCTATTCTTTATACTGTCATTGATTGTTATGCACCAGACAAAACTTCTCCTGCACTGTACTGTCCGGTAAAACCTCTAATTCACATAGTTCTGAATTACAATTTACACAGAAATATCAATAACACTATGTCATCATATTGTTAGAATACAATCCACTGAAAGTCAGAAAGAGATAATCAGATCAAATGATCACACAGCCTGACTACATAAGCATTACTCATATCAATAATATTACAATATAGCATACAAAGTTTCTTCATGTGCACTTGTGTAATTATTCATCCTCTGCTCTGTGAAACAGACTTCCTCTCTTTCTCAGTATTCAGTCCACACTTTTAATAATTAAATATGCCTGATGTCCACATGTCTGATCATATGATGAGACTCATTTTTTTCCTGCCTTACTTATTGCTACTGTAGCTCCCTTTGGCAGTTCTGCTGCTGAAATGTCACTGCCTCCGTCATCTGTCACGTCAACCCCCCCCCAAAAAAAACACCACCAAAACAAAACCAAGACGGAGTTACTGGCCTCGCAGTGTGTTTGACGGAGCGTTACATCGCAGCACTCGAGACAACTGTTTCAATTTACTGTGGAAGTAGTTCTCCATCCTTATAATAATCACACACATGACACACACACAGTGTCAACTACACAAAAAGTCCACTACAAAATATGAATATAGTAAAGTCAGACAGCACAGCCCTTTAAAATAATCTATCCATCTATAAGATGTTAGAAAATATCACTAACAGATGAATTACCACGTGACAAATACAATAATACCATTTTCTCTCCCAAAAGCTTTAATAGGACTATTAACAGGGTGAACGTGTGAACAGGGCACAGGTTCTGTGGGCTTTTCTGTAGCCAAATATAAAGTAAAGGTGAAATTATTACGAGCCTGTCAGTTGCTCCTGAGGGCCTCTTAAAATGCGAGTGCACCTCATTTTCCGGGGGCTGTTTGAACCTTGCTTCTCTGGAGCACACCGTGATGATTTTAAGAACAGCTGAGGCAGCCGTACCAAAAAGAAAACTGAACACATTTCCATAAGCTGGTATGAGCAGCGGAGAAAACAAACAAATAAATTAATTAATAAAAGCGATCACATCACGTGGATGCTCGTGTAAGGAGCATCTACAGACTTTACATTTGCATAAAACTAATGTCTCTCTTCTCAAAAAGCTTGCATTGTCGTCACAGAGACGCCTTCCTTTCTCTCATGTTAACAAGCCACTTTGAACCGGAACTCTCAAAAAATCAAACACGTTGCATAACTTAAAACTGAACCTGCTCATAAATGTACGCCGTTAGAATATTTTTAAAAAGCTTTACTAATTTAATTTTTAATTTCGAAAGCTTTCATGATATCCATAGTCATAAATTCCAATGAGTTCCAATGCGTTGAAAAATACATGGAGTAGATCAGAAAGCTGAAAACAGGCTATAAAAAGGAGTCAGCCCATTAACCACAGAGGAAGAAATGTCCTGTGCTAACTGTTGCTGCGCCCTGAGAAACTCATCTCTGTGCCAAAACCTGTTGGTACGACATTTAAACAAATGTGGGAGCATCAGCCAAGAACAACGACGGCTCAGCTAAATGTGATGAAGGTTTAATGAAAGCATGCGTCACACGACCTATCGAGACACGCAACCTAGTCGCGCTCCTGTATCCCATCACTGAGCCTCTTCTCAGCCCTGCTGTAAACTGCCGCTCCTGTAGACGCGTGGACACGTCACAGCCTCCAAACCACTACGTCTCACAAAACCCTCGTGGTCCCAACTGTGACACGCAGCGCCGCTCGAGCCCGGTGCGGTCTGCTCCTTCCGAATCGCTGGACGACGATAATTACGTTATGTCCAGCGGGCAGAATCCCGAGCTGTGGAAGGCTTTCCGGAAGGAAAAATGAAAAGGCACCGCGGGGAGCGAGGAGGCAACACTCAGTGGTCCCCACTGTGAAACTGTTTGAGAAATTGCTTTTAACACCTTGCCCAGCGCTCAGTAAAACTAATGACCTCCTACACCAGCATGGAGGAGACCTTTGCTATAAAATCATCCTTTCCACCTACTGTTCGGCATTTTGTGCATTCTGTTTCACCCATAAGTCTTTTGACATCAGAAAATAGTACACTAGAGAAGCATGATTCATATATGGTTCTGCATATGTAATTACAAGGTAGAGAGAGAGAGAGAGAGAGAGATGGGTAGTGAACTGCAGATCAGATGTAAAAACAGTTCAATAATAAATGATCTGGATAAAACTAAACACACATACTTCAGGATTCCCAAATATCCCATTTTGTTAGAGAATCCTGAAGATCTGATGTAGCTTCAGCATGACAAAATAGTCCCTAGTACCGATGTGCCGGCTTAAACCAAGTAATTAAAAAAAAACTATTGAAATGCAAAGAGAAGAATTCCTCCTAAGGTGGCTTGAGGTGGTTAAGAATAACATTTAGTGGCTGGGCATGAAACGTGTCCAGCACACTGGATTCCAAATAGTACAAGACATTTAGAGTAGCCAAACATAGATTTGATTTAGGAAGGGGGTGGGGAGGGGGTGGGGGCCTCAAAACGACGGCTGACTACCAGCCAGAGAGGCCGCACACATCAAATGACAAATGGAAAAGCTGCAGCCAAAATTCACCAGCATTTGGCTCGTGGCGAGCAGTCATTTCCGAGCCTGTTTAAGCGGTTACTAAAGCTTTTCAAACAGCCTGTGTGTTCTAGCTCATCAAGTTCAACCACGTCTGCCCGTGGGACAGTGCAACAACACAGCGAGCTAGGTGATAAAAATTTCTGTTGTGCGGGAACAATTACACCCAGTGGAGACGCAAAGGGTGAGAGTATTCAGGGCAAGTCCAGCTGTATGAAAGGATGAGGCAAAAAAAAAAAAAAAAAAAGAAAAGAGGAAGAAGGAACACCTGTGCTGACGTGTATTTAAACATTCAGGGAAATGTGTATCACTTTCCAAACTCTGCAACACCCCTGGGTGTCACGACAGGCTGCTGAAGGAGTGAGGAGTGTCAGCGCATGGCTCACAGGAAATATCAGTGGGCTGCAACTTGGATAAAGAACCAAAAATAAACCTTGTAATTACTAATAATTAATAAAAAAAAAATCTCCTTACCTGTGTCTGTGCTCGTCATGACCTCCCTGTCCATGTATGACCACCTGTCCAGAAGCGTGCTTCCCCTCTTTGGGGGAGTCAATATGAGGGATGAGCACATCCTCCAAGCCGAGGTCAAAGCGCTTGTGCTTGGAATTGTCCGGGAGGAAGAAGAAGGCCCCGAAGCATAAGGTGATGAAGGCACTGAGAATGAGAAGGAGGATGAACTTCTCGGAGAGCCTCAACGTAGCCCTGTGGTGCGGGAAAGACGAGGCACCCGGCGACAGAGTGGGTATCCTTCGGCCCGACAGTGGCAGGAGAGCCGGCGTTGTCATGTTTCCACCGTCGGAGTGAACTCAGCTGTCGGGGGTGGGGAGGGACGGGGAGGGGTGGGGATTGGACTCAGGAGGGCGGGGTGGGGTGGGCTTACAAGTGCCACAGGTGTTGTTGTAGCAGCATGCACGAGCTGGTCCACTTTATTATCTCATTCCTGCGTTGATGAGTCCAGAAACCAAAAACGGCCGAGGTCCCTCAGTGAAGGAGTGACTGGTCAGCAGGGAAACGGTCATGACGATTCTGAAAGACGGAGGACATCACAGGCAAAGAGTTAGAGCTGAATACACCCTTTTACAGCCTAGTTGCGACCATTTTACAACAACCGGATCCTTTCTTCTCTTCATTGTAACCATCCTACCTCAACACAGTCACTATTCTTCTGTGTTCTGTCTGGATAGAGGAGCTCATACCGTTTACACTCTCTCTCTCTCTCTTTAGTCATCATTTCTCCCCCGTGGCAGCATGTCCCTCGTAACCGCTGGTAACATCTTGTCAAGCTCTCACTGACGCCGCTGAATTATGATCAAATACGTGGCGACACCTCAAGAAACTGGCATGTCGTATATCAAGCTCAAACATCGGGAGCAATAAAAGCTCTGAATTTTATAACATGCCATCTTAAAAACAAACAGCTCAGAATCTCTCTCACACACACATGAAACACTTAATCCTTTGGCCATGAGAAAAATGACAAACATATTTTCCAGAGGCTTAAGGTATCAAGAGGATGTGCAGTAATCTGTGAGACCATCACCAAACAACTGCCCTCTGCGTGTGCTGGCATCTCAGCCAGGACTAACATTGCAGAATGAACGTCAGCTTTCTGGTTTGGCTGTTTTTAGTGCGTTGCAGTGCCTTATAGCTTACTGTGAGGCGTGCAGCAGCAGCAGCAGCAGCAGATCGTAATAATATGACAAGCAGTGACAGAGATGAAGAGCAAGATCAGCTCACATACAAATCCTCTTGCCATTCATTATCCGTCGGGAGTCGACCGGAATGACAATTCACAGTTGTGTGGCGACCCTTTGCATGAGGGGGGCAGGACTTGCAAGCTAAATACACGGCATCCCACATCTGAACTTCAATCCTCCGTGCAAACAATCACGTTGCTTCGTTGTAAAAGGGCACACAGGCTCATACCGCCTATGTACAGAGAGCAAATCCCGCTGAGAAACTGCCCCGAGGGCTGATGTGAAGGATGGATTTGCCCCTTTAAACGCCAACATAAGCAGTCGCATTTAATGCCCGACGGGTCAAAGCCAGCTAACGTTAACACAAACGTCTATCCGAGCCTTGTTCGTGTTATCCAGTAGTTTTCCATCGGGTCTGCATAGAGCTACGATGTCTCGGCGTCTCCACACAGAATACCAAGTTCATCCTCTGACAGTGCCAGTCTGTGTGAGGCTGATTAGCCCGATGCTAAACGCTAGCTAACGAGCGGCTAACGCAGCCAGCTAACATTGGCTAGCGGGGTAAAAAAAAAAATGAACGGCGGGAAATAAACTGCCACGCAATGCTCAGGAGGAAACATGGGTAAAGAATTAAAGTATTCCGACGTACGCTTTTAGGCTCACTGACATTTTAGCTGTCCGCGGGTGGTAGAGGCTGAGCTGTGAAACCTACAGCCCCGCTGAGGTGCTAGCTGTACGGCTAAGTTGCTACCGCTAGCTAGCTGGTTGTGAAGTGACAGTGTGTTGTGTGGACGCCGTGCTGCATCACCACCTTTCTCATTCGCTCGGTGAAAATCGATGCCAGTCGGGATTCCCGGTCCGCCTTTTGGAAGAAGTCGCTGTAGCAGGTGTCCTCATGTCCACAAAATGTTTACACCGTCGTGACCTGCTCCGTCTGAACCCGTTCACCGTCACTTCAGAGCCACAGGACAGCTCCGGGGGACGCTGAGAGGATGTTGATGACTGGCCGCTCTGTCGGACTGCAGCGACGGACTGACTGACTGAGCTGCTGCCGCTGCTGCTGCTGCTAGGCGATCCAGCATCAACTACTCAGCCTGCCCGAGTTAGGGACCGTCTGACAATTTCGTGTAGTTTAATAGCAGTAAAATAAAAACGTAAAAAAAATAAAAAATAGCCATATCCACAACCTACCGTGGGAACAACTGAGCTTCCCCATTTTGCATTGACAGTAATTTGCAGTGCTGAAATGCAGCGGTGCCATACCTAATTTCACTACATTTGCTCGAATTATATATCCAACCCCTGCCACCAACTCGATTTAATTTCATGAAATTTCAAATATAGGCTACTTTGTGAAAAGACGTACTGAGATATTTAACGTAAAATACAGTTATGCCTACAGCAAAGTAAAAGCATACAGCAAAGTAACCCCTGCCAACATTACATTGTTGTTCTAATAATGTGGAGCAATAAGTTACGGAAGCATATTGCTGCCAAAATGTATCAGTATCGCATTATGTGTGTGATAATTTATATTGTTAAAATGTTTCACATTATAACTAAGCAGCAACCCCCTGACTGGGAAGTGAAGCCAAAGTGAAAGTGCCAAAAACTGTAATTCCTTGAGCAGCCACTTGAGGCTGGCTATAAGTCCCCATGGTAAAATGTCCAACTTCACAGCAGAAATAAACATGTTTACAGCCTGGTACAAAAAACAGTTTTGGTCTCTATAGCTAATTAACATAGCATAAGTAACAGTGCTGCTACAGATGGCTTGATTGAGCACCCAGGCGTCATTCAGTCTACCTCAGGTCCACAGATGATCCACGTCTTTGCCAAGGCGGAAGAGGCAGTACAGCCAATATGGCCAACGTACTTTGAGCTTCAAAATGGAAACTATGGGTGATGTCACTCATGCGCTGTCCATTCTTTTTACTGTCATTGGTTAATGTGAAAGATTTCACGTTATAACATCAGGTTGGTCCTGGGTGGAGGGGGTGGAAGTGGACCCGTGCTGCATCCAGTGGGTCGGACTGATTTTTCCTCCATGCATTTTAAAATCCTTCTCAATGTATGCATACTTATTACAATACTATTGCTATATACATACTTATAAAGACATGTAAATGAGCCATATTCCTCAGTTCATCTGCTCTCAGCACACCTTTCCTCATTCAAACAAGAGTCTAACGTTATTACAACATACAAACTTTTGACGTTACGACATGATACTGATACATTTTTATTTTTCTGGTAATATGTTTCTGTAATAAGTGGAGCTAGTAAAAAACTCTAAAAACTAATTAATATAAGTGCACCCCATTGACATATAAACATTTGTTATAGCAATCTTGGGCTTCCAAGATATTGATAAAATAATAAAACATGTCTGAGGCTTACACTGTCTCTGTCCTTAAAAATTTGGAAATTCAATCCATTTGAAACAATCAAGACACTATACTGTAGGTGAATGCTACAGGTGCAGCGGCATACTTACTGAAATGTGTAAGATTTAGTGGCATCTAGTAGTTTAGTTGCTGATTACAACCCTGTCGCCTCACCCTCTCCTTTCTAGTGTGAAGGAGAAACTGCAGTGGCTGGGAAATATGCGGAAAACACAAAAGGCCCTATCAAGAGCCAGTGTTTAGTTTGTCTGTTCTGGGCTACTGTAGAAACATGGCGGTTCAATATGGCAGACCCCGTGAAAGTGGACCCGCTGTGTCTGTAGATATAACAGGCTCAATCTGAGGTAACAAAAACCTCATATATATATTATTATTTTTATGCAATTATACACTTGTGAAAATATAGTTATTATACATATTATATTCTGTAGCCCCTTAAATCTTACACACTTACACACTCTTTAAATGTGCAAATGAGACATTATCTAATTAAAAATTTGATAATTTGCATACATTTTCAGAACAGAAATCTGAGCATTGGGTAAAGCCACGTTCAAAATTCTTCTTTTATTTTGTTGACATATTAGAGTCAAATGTTCCAACAGAGGAAATTTTGAATATCTCTTTTTATTACTCCATAAATCAGAAAATACTGTAAACAGTATTCTCACCTTTTTTTACTCATAAAATGTTCCATGAATCAGGCTGTGAATGATATATGAACAAACCCCTCTGTAAAAGCCTGCAGAATTTAGATAGGATGCTGGATGGTTTGGTGTATGTAAGAGCTGCTGAAGTGGAGATTTCAGTCCTTCTGAGAAAACAGACTAAAATGAATAATCAGACAAATAATTAGATTGACTTTAAAAAAGAAACACACAGAGAGAGAGAGAGAGAGAGAGAGACGTCAGAGAGAGAAATCCAGCTCATGACTTAGTCATGTTTGGCAGCTACATGCAGCAGCACACTGCTCTATTCACTGCCTGGATCTATACATCATAGATGGTCAGCACACAAAATTGAATAATCTTATCAAATGCACTCTCCTTTATCTAATGCTGCGTGAGCCGTGTTGCCAGGAAGGACACAGTTTGTCATATTAGTTCCCTGCTGTATGCCAAGAACTCTCTTTCCTTTTTTGGCCCTGACAACGTGTGCTCTGTCTTCTTTTTCAGTACAGAGACACTGAGCTGAATATGGGACAGGTGTCGCTTTGCTTTCAGGAGCGTTTCTTCCACTCTCAGGGCAGTTTTCCCTTTACCCTGGCCAAAAACCCACTCCCAGCCAAGAACTCGCTCTGTGCTCCCCGCAAGTGAAGGGTGTAATTTGTTAGAAACCTCAGCGATGACACTTCTCCTGCTGCTGAATAGCTGGCTTGCCTGTGGTGTGACTTGGGCGAGGGCCACAAACCTGGCTGAGCCACAAACTCTCAAAGGCACACCACCGACAGAGGTGACCATGATTTGCGATTCACTGTGTTGAGTCTTAGATCACTGAACTTCGGTCTCTCACTCCGGTGGAGAATACAAGGTGACCACATAAACATACAACCCACATTTCAACATAAGTATATATTATGTAAAAATGGATGGCTGAAAGCATGAGACGGTCTTGAACAGCGTTAAGTGGCTGTGTAAAAAAGTACTGTTGTAGCACCACTGCGATAATCTATGAACAGTTTTCAAAGAGGTGATTTCTTTGGTAAAAAGCAAAATGGAAACTGTTCACAGTGAGGTCTGTGGCAGTAACACTGATTTCTGTAAAGAGATGTTGCTGCTGAAATTAAGTTTTATAACTTGGTTCAGGAACAAGGACCACGCCTTGAACTCATCCCATTTCCGTTTCACATGTGCTTAAGCACACCTTATCCGTTCACTCCCTCTTCGACTACGTTTACACCCCCCCCCAAACCTCAATCTCTCTCTTCTCTTCTCTCTTTCATTCAAACACAGGAACCACGGGGCTCTAATACATAGAGCTACGGAGAAATGGTTCCCCCACCCAGAGTCTCAACTCCCAGGTTCCATCCAGTCTTCCCGATACCGGTCAGCCTCCATCCACCAATGACCCTGTTCTCTCCTCCCTCCGACCCTCATCCCGTCATCCCTTCATGACCTCCTCCCCTCATCCCCTCTACCCTCACCCCTTCATACCTTCGACCCTCACTGCTTCATACCTTCGACCCTCACCACTTCATACCTCCAACCCTCCATCCCTTCATCCCTCATCCCTCGACCCTCATCCCTTCTTCTCTCCTACAGGTCGTCATCTCGGCGCATCCTTTCCATCACTTGCAATAAACCCGTCTAAACTTAAATCTATATTGGTGTGGTCCTTGTTAGTGAATGTCTTAGTAAACCACGCTAACATCAGTTGACCACTTTAGACTGAAATATTTGAACAAGCGTTGGATGGATTGTCATGGATTTTTGTACGGACATTCATGGATGAATGGATGGATGATGGTGTTAATTAGCGAACGTTAGCAAGCTAACAAAGATAGTGAACATGTTAAGCGTTATACCTGATGAACATCGGCATGTTAACACGCTGATGCGCTGCTGATGTTAGCAGAGGGGAAACCACTGCTGTGCCCAGGTACAGCATCATAGAGTCGCCAGCTATGCTGTTAGTCTTGTTAGTCTCTAGACAGTGAGATTTCTTAGTCAGTCTCAGAAAGTGGGCTATAATTCACGAAATTATTCCACGCCCACTGAGCAGAGCTCTGTGTTTGAAAAGTAGGATTGTATTTCTTATCCTCTTGTCTTTCACTGTGAATGCTGCATATTGTAGTAGAGCTTAGCAGGCAGTTAGTCTGCACCGTGACACTGTCAGCCCCCATACCAAAGTGAGCTTTTCCTTGACAAGTAATCTATCTGTGCGCAAAGTTCAACCATAAAGACGGTCCCAGCTTTTTGCTGAGTATGGAGACAGCCAGCTGCCGGGTCCATCAGCCGGTCCTTGAGCTGCCACCGACTGTAGCCTCGCTCTCGGGACCACTGGGACGCCTGATTTACAGGACACCCCTCAGTGAGTGAATCAGCGGCGGTGCTGCGGCGTGCAGTGTCGTAATCACTGAGAAGGCCTCCCTTCGGAGAGGCATCACCATGAGTCACCCTCTCCGCTCAGCGACGAGGGCCGGTGTAGGTGTAAGGAGACACACAAAAAACCCAAAAAGAGCTGAGCAGACACAAATGGCTGACAGTTTCCAAATCACAGCCAAGTTGCTGAGAAGGAGGGTGTGTGGTGGTGAGAGAAGGGAGGGTGTCCTTTGCCTCAATGCATCTTTGATTATCATTGTCAGAGGGATGGATTGCTTGACTGAGAAGAATTTATCACACATTTCACATCCGCAAAGAACAATGCTGCAATGACAAAACGTTCATTCTTTGCTGAAAGGAGGAAGAATACGCAGAAAAACAAAGCAAAAATCTGAATGTCTACAGGAGGCCATGGCATGACATGAGATGCTGCGTTCCAGCTGGTAAACACAACCTTCAGCTCCTTCCTTGACAGGGTGAACTGGTGAATAATGATACTTTCAACACAGTGAGTGATGTGCTGCGCCGGAGCACCTGAGGGAACCCGTCTGTCAGTGCTTGGGCAAGGTCAGCCTCTGGTGGACAGCGGCACGCGAATGTGTCAGTGTGCCCATACAGGAAATGTGTGTGTGTCTGAAGTGTCAATCCCATGCTCTAGTGACAATAACTGCATATAGTCCTGAGAAGGGGTCTACGACACATTCATGATTTTTGACATTCCA
Organism: Argyrosomus regius; assembly: GCA_946959425.1. Taxonomy (NCBI): domain Eukaryota; kingdom Metazoa; phylum Chordata; class Actinopteri; family Sciaenidae; genus Argyrosomus; species Argyrosomus regius. The sequence goes on from OX336895.1 coordinate 22,558,254, forward strand.
GTTAATGGTGCGATGCGGCGCCCTCCCACACTACCAAGAACAGTGATCATGAGTCCCTGCAGAGAGTAAGGCATGATGGGTAGATAAACAGAGCTCTGGTCACATAGCTGTGTAAAGCACATCTTCTTTATCCAGTGGTGTATGGATACTTACCTATGTAGCTACAGAAGGATGGTGATCCCAGCTCATTCACTGTGCGGCAGATTGCACCAAACTTCCAATCTGAAGTAGAGTGAATATTGGGGGGACCAGCTGCAGGGAGATGAGCTGCAGTTTGAGTATGCATCCAACCGTGTATGAGATCTGAGTCAGAAGGCCAGCAGGGACCAGCCGCTGTACCTGTAGCCACACTATAAACCGGCGAAAGTGGCAAAGCAGTTTGATTTAAATAAAGACTTTCCCATGAAGTCAGTTGGAAGTTATTTTTCACATCCCAGAGTAGATTTCATGGAAGCATTAACACACTTTTCAGTAAAGGTGTATTAGAATTAGATTTGTATTAATTGCATGTCTTATTGCGTTAGATGGACATTTTTTGATACAGCATTTGGAAGAACTAATTTGGAATTGAACACTAAAATGCTAGGAAAAGTTCAGAAGTCTCTAAAAGTCACGACTCCAAACTCAAAAAATATTATCACATATCAAAGAGAAGATGGAAAAAAAAAAAAATCTTGCATTTACTCCAATTTTGTAAGCTCGGAGCTCCAGAAAGCCAGCGACTTCAATAACATGCAGAAGTGAATTGTACTTTCACACCAGCTATAATTTTGTTAGAGCAGATGTACAGCAGCCACATTTTGCAATAAAACTCCTCAAACGCAATCTGTGCAGATGAGACGAGACACAACAAGCACCTAGTGGCTCGCAAGCGCACCTCACCCTGAAATGGAGATGGCATGCAGAGATTCAGGTGAGCCGGGTAAAAGAAAGCAAAACATCGAAATGCAACATTAATCAGGATAGTTAGAAAACAACAGGGATGTGTTTTATATACATAACAATGTGGAGTTGGAGTAAATGAATTCAAGCTCACACACAGAGTGTGGTCTGCACACTTTCACTGCTGCCATGCAGGCTCTGACTCAGCTCTGACTGACACCAAAGTTACATTTTTCTATATAAAATAGTATCAACGATGACAGGACTGGATCTCTGAAAACATATTAAAACATTATTTCTGGCAAAATTATTCTGAAAGACACGGTGATGATTCTTGGTTACAGCCACTGTCATTGTTTTGTCGTATTTAGAAAGTATCATTCACTAACACAAACAATCTGTTTGATTTATCGGTATGTGATTGATCAGTCTAAATCATCACATATACATCGCAGTGCATCGTCACTATCCATTGTGTTTTCCAGTCCCATTCCGGTCTGTAGTTGTTTTCTGACTCTGCATCCTGCCCTGTGAGAGTGTGATCAGTCACTTCTGATGAACTGGCGCTCTATTGGAAAACAATACACATCCATTTGAAAACACATCCTCACCCATGATATCATCATTCAATATCTTGAAAATACAGGGGATCCGGTTTGCGGTAAGGTTATCATATTGTCAGTGATTTATGGCTTTGTTGGCTGGCAAAGGTGGAATGACAAATTACACTTAATCTCAATAGACTGTGTAGCTCTCTGTTGGCCTGTACTTTTGGAGTTGTTTTTCGTAAGTCATCGAGTTTACTTAAAATTCAATTAAATATTCTAACGCTACATTGCTGTAGAGATTAGCCAGCAGTAGGGGATCATATGCTATATGGATCATACGCTCTTAGATCAAGATGATAGAGTCAAAAAGTCATGCATGTAGCTACAATACTACTGCTTTGTGTGTGTCAGTCTGCTGTCTAGCTGGCAAAGTAGCTTATCACATAGGAACCACTGATGTTAGAGGGACCTGTTTATTACAGACTTAATAATGTCATGAATTTTTATAAGTATTGTACGACAGCGTTATAGGTGTTGATAACAGTGTAAACAGTATCTGTTTCAGAATTCATATTTAATTATTTAAAATATAATATTCTTTTGTTTTCTGTTTAAACACTCAATGATTTGGCTCCTTTATATATTTATGAGCCTTTAACCCCAGACTCAGGTACAGCAACCAAAAGCTGTTTAAAAGTTCCATGGTTCAGGACAACGACAGATAGTTACTGTGTGCTTTAAAGGTAGAGTGTGTAGGATTTCTAGCGGCATCTAGTGGTGAAGTTGCAGATTGCAGCCGACTGAATACCACTCGCCTCACCCTTCCGTTCCAAGCATGTACGGTAAACTAGGATGGCCGGAGGAAGAAGATAAAAAAGAAAGAAGGCGGAGAAAAATCGAGACAGGCTACTTTAAAAAAAAAGAAAAAAATTGAGTGTCGTAAATGGAGTATACCTACTTCTCCAGGCACCACTACACCACTAACCACTAACCACTGCTTGTGAAGCACCACCATACAAAGCTTTCTGATCCTGCCTAGAGCCAGGAGAAATCATGTCAGTGAATGGACATGAATGTGAATCATCTCTGCAATCTTACTGGTGCCCAAACTACAAAGACAGAGGATGCTGGAGTGATATCCTTGCCTAAAAGTCACTGAAGTACTACACTGCTTGACCAAAGAATGATTATTTGTTATGAATGAATGAATGATTGTGTTTTTTGTTGTATTTATTTTACACAACTTTGCCAAGTATATGTACTTATTGTATTAACAAAGTAACTGTTGCTGTTTTAGAGTAGCCAAGGAGCATCGTTACCCTATCCATCACCCTAGCAATGCCCGTCCTAAAACCACTGAAAACAACAGACTCTTATTGTTTAATACTAAGGTAATGAAAACATGATTCTTATTTTCATATACTTATGAATATTAGATTTCATTTCTGCCAATAGATCCTCCTAAATTTTACACACTGGATCTTTTAATCAATCGATGTGTTTATCATTTAAGACTCAAAATCCATAGAAGAAATGATCCAAGAGCATTAAACCACAAATATCTAAAAAAAAAAAAAAAAAAAATCCATAGAAAATCTCATTACTATCAGTTACGCATTTTCAAAAACACAAACACAACAGCATCCTAATGGCATCACTGAAAGTGACATAGGTACAACACCTTTATTTTCTTCCTCGTTTGCAGTATGTTTTGGATCTTTGTCCTGCTCCACCCGTGTCTCATCATTATCATCCTGGTGGATGGCAACAGATTCTTCTGAAGAATTTCTAGGTGCATGGCTCCATTCATCTTCCCTTCTATAATATAGATTTTGTTAGAACCATGAGAATAGAAGCAGCCCCATACCATGATGCTCCAGTCTCTGAACATCGCTGTACTCATGGTATTTTTACGGTCTCGTGCAGAGTTATTTCTCTCCAAATGTTGTGCGGCAAACTTCAAACAAGCTTCAACATACCTTTTCTTCAGTGATGTAGGCTACCAGGGGTAATGTCGGTGGAGCAGTGTTGACTATGCTGCTTCTGGGTCTTTCTGGAGCTCTTTTAAAGTGGTCATTGGCTCTTGGTCTGACTGCCCTGTTGGAAATCTTGCGCAACAAAGGTCAGCTTCAGACCAAATCACGTGCTGTGGATTAAAAAAATGCAGTTTTTCCCCTTTATTTGAATGGGTGCATGTCGTTTAGGCTTCAGTGGTGGGCTCACATGGTATGACGGAAAAACAAACAAACACAACAACCTTTGACTGAGAAGTTGAGCCAGAATCCGTTTTTGAAGAAACGTAACCCAACATCACGGAGCGGTAGCCAATCCGACAACTAGAGACAACTAGAGACAGCAGTGATTGAATGACAGCAACAGTGAACGAGAGAGAGGGAGCGCTGACAGCAAAAAATCCAGTGAATCAGACATGAAATATTATTGCATAGCAGTTTTACAAATAAACATACCATGAGCATTAACTAACTCAAGTTTCATACTGGCAGATAAACTGGATAATTGATACATTTTAATTGCCTTCACAGAGAGCTCAGTGTGTAACAGGCCTCGGCTGTTGAGTCTATTCCCAGGAGGAGTAAATGGATGATAAATGGGTTATATAGCAGAACCTACGTCTCACCCTCTTCTTCCTGACGTGAAGTAGAAACTATGGTGGCCGCAAAACATGTGACAAACTTAAAAAACCCCTTTTAAGAGCCAGTGTTGAGCTGGTTCATTCTGGACTACTGTAGAGTCATGGTGGTTCAACATGACGGACTGTGTGGAAGAGGACCTGCGGCATTTGCAAACATAAAGTCTCATTCTAAGGTAACAAAAACATAATGATTCTTATTTTCAGGTGATTATACACTAATGAAAACATTGTTAGACATATTCTATTCCATGTCTGCCATATTCTGTATGTAGAGCCCCCCTAAATCTTAAACACTGGTCCTTCAAAAGTTTTCACAATCAATCAACCCCATTTCCTTTGTTCCAACTTCCTTATAATGTGATAATACACACTCAAGGATCAGTGTTTGTCCCCAGACCTCAGTTTGAAATCCAAGCCTCAGAGAGCATCTTTACTGATTGCATGTAGCTGTAATCCTTTTAAAATAGTAGATGTCCAATTTTAAAACCAAGGTCTTCACAGTGCTCCATCAGCAGCGACTGTGGACAGCTGAAGCTCCAAACAAACAAGCTTCACTGGCTTTTAACAACTCCACTACTTTCCAGTAGGAGCTGCTTATAGTCCATTTAGTGCCCAGTAAGTATATTACTGTCGTGACTATGGCCTAACCTCTTTGTCTAAAATCAAGTTACACAGTGTTCAACCTGAAGGACCTGAAGTCTCTCTCAGCCACTGTTGATCACCGTACACACATGGAAGCTTTATTACACTCAAACACTCAATAGAGCCGCAACAGGATGACCTTTGTCATTCCTATATTGCTTTTGTTGACCAAGTCTCAAGTTATGTTTGTTTCATTTGTAACATAAGTTGCTCTGGAAACTGGATTCTATGACGCCTATGAATTATTGACACCACACTAATTTTAACAAATGAAAATAAATTATACACAACTTAACACACAGGGACTCTCCAACAGGGAATTCTGTTACGGCGAGTTCATATTCGTAAAGCGGCCCTTTTCCCAGAGTGCATTTCAGATGACCTTTGATGCACAGTGGTGGATGTGTGTGTGTGTGTGTGTGTGTGTGTTGTCTTGACAATGATGGAAGCCAGTTTGGCTCTCTCGCAGCCCAGTGATAAAGTGTCTCTCAGAGAAGGATGTCAGGTGCTGTCACAACACTGGATTTGAAGTGACATGATGCTGTGGTAGGTTACCTGCATCTTCATCATCTGAGGAATTTATTGTGCTTTTTATTCTTCTCTTTATATCTATTATGTCTTTGTCCCAGTTTGAAAGTGAAGTGAGATGATGACCACACCGCTGAGTTTTTATTAACATTCTGACTTCTTTTTGTTAATGAGAACAGTAGCAGACTCAAGGGAGGAATGAATCTCGTTTTATGAGTATATTTGCACCAAGGGAATGTGAAGGGCAGGTGAGGAGGCCAGTGGCAGGGTACCCAGGGTGGTGCAAGAGTGGCGGTGACAGGAATGCCAGAGTTCAGACATGAGATGAACAAAGCTCAACATGGCAGGAGGATGGCTGACAGACAGATCAAAAACACAGAGCAGGCTGTAGCGCTGTTACCACTAGGGAGACTGAAACATCGGGCAGTTTCTGGAAGGTTGAGCCGGGTTTTGATGAACCATGGGTTGATTCGTTGATGAGGTAGAATCAGGCAGGTGAGAGGGAACCAGAGAGGCCACGCCCAGAGAAACAGACAAGACAGATAGAAACACAAGAGAGGAGAAAGAAAGTTAAAACACGCGGAAGGTAGGAGCATTTACATAACGCTTTTGGTCGTTTTTTTAAAGAAAGTTTTACATAAGTATCAGCTACACTGTTAAATAAACACCCACCATCCGGTGTCAATCAGCAATCCGGACATTATCAGGAAGGTAAAGGTGCACCTGACCCATTTTGTAGATATTGGGTATGGTTGAATAGTAATACTAAACACTTCCTTGACCTTGATGGAAAATGTCAAGAGGCCAAGGAAAGATGTGAAGGAGAATTCATGAGGACTTAGGAGAAGACAACTACGGTGTTCAGAGAATCCGACTGCTTACTGACTTATATTAGACTACATAATTATATGACGGCAAATATTATTGACGTAGGTCTGTGGTAAAACTACAAAGTCCAGAAGATGGACTACAAAACAGGCATCTGAGATACTTCTCCCTTTGCGCTCTTACGGTGTTTTTTACCCGGGATATATAAACATGGACAGCACGGTGAAAAGTGACTTCATTATCAATGACAGAATTAAAATAATAAAGGAATATTGTCCACCTGTCACAAACATGAAATGAACTGTCACAGTGAGAATGGTCACTCACGCTCCTGTCCACTCTTATATAAACATTTTGGTCAGTTATGGCAAAAGATGGATGATTAATAAGCAATAGTTACTTACTTACTTAGTAGTTACTTACATGATCTGAAGGGACGCTGGACGTGTCACAGTTGGAGAAAGTCTGTATGTTTTATATGTTAATGTGAATAGTCAGGATAAATTAAAAACGATCTAGTTATTAACAACAACTTGAGAAAGTTTTTCACTACAGCAGAGAGCAAACTTGAACACCTCTGTGTGTCAAAGCAGCTCCACAGTCAACAACACAGAGCAGACCTCATGACTGAAGTTTTCATCATCACGTCTGTCCATATTTTTTTTTTATGTCTGGTTGTGAATTACTGAATGGTGTGTTGATTTTTTTGTCACTGCCGCATTGAATTGTGGGACGGCATTATCTCCTTTCCTTTCTTTAGTAAAGGATGTTCCAGTGTATCCTATGCTAAAGGAGATAATAAAGGAAGCACTGAAGCTCCTTTCCTTAACAGTTAGGGAATTCTTACAGCTCTTATCATGGCGGCTGCATAAATACTTCCTGTTCATTTCACTCAGTTAGAGACCTTCCTAAGCAACATTGACTATTTGACTATTTTGTCATCACGTTCCATCCTTTGAAACAGGATGTGTGACACCTAAAAGTGAGCCACTTGACTGAAAATGTAAAACCATTATGATGGTCCCAGCATTATATGTGTGCATCGTGTCCAGTCACTGGTTCAGTTTCTCCAACAAAACAATGTTGCAGACCCCGTCTTTGTTTACCTCAGCAGGCCTCCGCTACCACAAATCCAACCGGTCCTGCAGTGACAAAAAGTAACACATAAAACCCACGTTACAACATGTCTGTCTTTCCGTCTTGTCAAATGAAATGAAGTGTTACACATATGATAGACTCATATGGGCCTAATTAAAAGCTATGTTAATGATTATGATGATTATTACGGGCGGCATGGTGGTGCAGTGGTTAGCACTGTCGCCTCACAACAAGAAGGTTCCTGGTTCCTGGGCCTTTCTGTGTAAAATTCGAATGTTCTCCTTGTGTCTGCGTGGGTTCTCTCCGGGTACTCCGGCTTCCTCCCACAGTCCAAAGACATGACCTCAACAAGTTGATTGGTGACTCTAAATTGTCCGTAGGTGTGAATGTGAGTGTGAATGGTTGTTTGTCTCTATGTGCCCTGTGATAAGCTGGCAACTTGTCCAGGGTGAACCCCGCCTCTCACCCAAAGTCAGCTGGGATAGGCTTCAACCTCCTATGACCCTAATAAGGATAAGCGGTTACAGATGATGGATGGATGATGATTATTATAATTGATAATTATATGTTGCCACATGGTTTGCATCCCTTGCACGCCTTCTTTTTAGTCATCTGTCAGGATGATGCAAACATAAGCTCTTCTGCAGCTGAACTTTCCGTAACTCTTTCTGGATGGAAAGCGTGACAGGCAAACCATGAATACATAAAAAGCACCAAATGTAAAAGATTAAACATAAGAAAAGATGTCTCTCGCCTGTGAGACAATATTGTACCATGATCGTTGGTTCTTTCAATTACAAGGTACATTAGCTGAGAGCTCAATGGCGGGTGAAGGAGGTTTGTGAAGTCCTTCTCTCTGGGGTTCACAGCCGTGGGTGAGCATCCTGCCATTTGCAGTGCAGTCATTGTTCGGTGTGTGAGTGTGTTAGTGGACTTAGTTCCTACCGGGTTGGCTTTACTGAAAGAAGGGAAATGAAAAGGAAGTGAGAAATCAATAATAAAGGCAGGTTTTGAAACACTCCATCATCTTGAATCCAGCCCTCACCTAATGGAATGGTTTGTGTGTGTGTGTGTGTCTGTCTTTGCCCACAGTGACCTCCAATTTTCTGGATGCCACCTCTCTCCACCCAGCGCTGACTGCCATCCCCATCAGTTAATCACTCATTTCTAATTCGCTGCAACTGAACAATTGCTGTGTTTGATTAAGCAGTCATCGCTGACACTGCTGATGTAACTTCCTCTCTGATGGCTTTTAGTGGAACAGGTCCCCATTCATCAAACATTCATATTAAGAGAGTCAATCTTCAACCGCTTAAGACATTTTTCATGATAATGCAGTATTCATCAGGAGCCTCTTAGCATGCGATGGCTCCGGTAAAGGCAGCTTCTGAGAACGCTGATTATGAATGATTTGTAGGTACAAGCTTGGAAAAGTTAATATAACAGGCAGAGGCATGTGATCATTAGTTCTGGAAGAGTGGACAGAAAACAAGCTCTCTCCCTCCACCTGGTGGTTTAGAGAAGACCTATCAAGTGTTAAACGCAGTGAGAGTATGAATGCTGCTATCATTTTCTGCAAGTCACTATAAATTAGTTGCAAAATTAGAGTTAATGCTGCAAGTTTCCTGGCGCCAGGGTGTCATTACTGTTACAGGATGTGGGGGCAACTCGTCCGCCCAACGTCTATATTCACATGTTCATGGAAAAATGTGGCACATTTAGAAATAATCACTTACATTGCACTTTCATACACATGGAAAAATGTCTAGAGAAAAAAATACTTGACCCTTTTATAGTAAAAAAAATGATTTATTCTCCATAGAAATGTTAAAATGAGTGAACAGGAGGCAGGTGTATTACTCCATTTGTCATTCTGTCTCAAGATGACAGGGCTTGATATTTTTTAATTCGCGGTTTTATAAACAATCCTTCTGACAGGACAAATGCTTTTCAGATGGTGAAAAGAAAATGGGCTGTTGTTTTTGTGACGCCGACATTGACAATATAATGCATGTATTCTGGTTTTGACCTCATGTTGCGCTTGAGCATTAAGAGATGGTTTAGCCTGCGGACAAATATAAAATGTCTTTTGTGGGTTTTTCCTTCTTTTATTTTCGAAGGACATTGATGCAAATAAGCAAGACTCACGTCATACTGAGGAATAAGTGGGTTTATTTTGATTGTACAGGCTTAAATGTTTCAGTAGAAAGTCATGAAGCAGAACAAAGTGCTGCGTTAACACTCAGTGTGAACAGCAGCATCATACTCCCAGTGTTAGAGAAGAGATCTTGGACCACAAATCAACATTAGTCCTCGTGTCAAGTATTTGCATATTTGCTTTTTATATTCATCTTTACAATCAGCAGATCCTATAAGGTAAAAAAAATAAAATAAAACTCACACGCATGATAAGCTATATTCAGAATACAGAAAATACACAGAGGCATTAAGTGGCTCATAATGAGTTCCAGGTTTGTGGTTTTAAGTCAGTCTTGTGACGAAGCCTCTGGAGGGGAACAACTTTATATTCTAAGAGAAGGCTGACTGCACCTTCTAGGTCACAGTGTTTCCCAAATACAGCCCTCTTCCCCAGAAGGCACAGTGGAGTTGGGTTACTAATGAAGGAAAAACACGATTCTGTGCACATCTGATGGACTTTTTCCTCATTAAAAACAAGAATAAGCACTCGAGGCTGATGTGTGAAGTGTTCACGTGCACAGAGCAAAAGCCAAACGCGGTTTAGAAAAACGAGACAAGAATATGTTTCAATCGCATGATGAACAGCATCAGAAAAATCCAGGGTGACTTTACAACCACACGTCTTGATTCAGCTCAAACAGTAGTCTTCACAAACACTAAAATATATTGGCAAAATCATTGATTTATATTTACCAGACTTTATTTTACGTTTTTAGCCATATGTGCCTACCTGTAGTTAGTACTGGGTGCAGTGAATATGTAGTATTTGTGAGTAAACACTTCTATAAAACACAGTTATCACTTACTGGATGATTATTGTTCCAGAAATAAAACTGAAATGAGCATAAATCAATAATAAGTAATAATAGTACAGTAATTACTTGGCATTTATTGGGAAAATGTGCTGATCGACACATAATTAACTCAGTTTGTGCTCATTACTAGCTACGCTTATAACAGTGTACAAACAAAATGACCTGTAGTAAATATCGTGAATACATAGTAAATGTATTTCTTCAAATTCAGAAGAACTCCTTTTTACTGTACCATCACATCTCAAAACAAACACGATGAGGAAGGGTCCCTCACATTTGATTATTTATATATTTTGTACAACTAGTATCTGCAGAATTACTGACTTGATTTACTGTAATTACTGTACTTCATCTTCTAAAAAATCAAAATCATCCCTCATAACAGTGTAAACGCTGAACATAAACATGACGGGTTGTCAGGATCTCTGTGTGAGAACGATGATCAGTGTGGATTGTTGTTCGTATCATTCAGCATTGCAATTGTTTTTGAGGCACTGCATTTCAAAAGATATTTTTCTTGACTGAAGGATATAAAAGATATAAAAGTACTAAAGTTCAGCAGTCTCGTGGTTCTCAGTGTTCCTATGTGCTTTACATTTAAGATAAAAAAAACAACAACACTCATTTCAGGACCTTTGAAATTGAGGACAGTGTCGAGGTGTAAAAAAGATGGCTGGTGAAAGAAGAGGCACATCTCTTATAAGGCTACCTTTAACAAATCTTTGAACTCATTTGACGTAGGAGGACATACATGCTGTTGAGCATTTCATCTTCTTTCTCCTGGATCTTGTCATAGGTAGCGCACAGTGGCACCGTAAGATTGAGAGCCTTGATCCTTAACTCTGATGCTGTTTTTTTACAACTGGGCCTGGCAGAGACGAGCCCTCCTGAGACAGTGACTTTGATGTCCTGCCTGAGTCACTAGAGCTTCACTTTCCTCGCCCGACCTCATCAAGGATTTACACTGACAACCTTGAGCTCACTCCCCCCAGCTGCTCTAACCTTTTGGCTGCTGCCATCCGTTATTAACTCGCATCACCTCGACAGTTCCCGTCTCTGTGCGACCTCAGAGCTCCACGGTTCGCAGGTGGCCGCGGGGGGAAACTGCAGTCAACACACTCTGAGGCAGACACTCAGACTGCTCCACGGTGCTGCCACAACAAGACCAGTGAGGCTTCCCGGGGTGTCCTTTATGACTGTGACCGCAACCTTTAAATCCTCCTGCAGTCAGACAGACAGGTAAGAAAACAGACAGACAGGAGATCAGGAACAACTCTGGGGTTTGTAAGGATAGAAAGAAAGACAGTTAATAATGTTGATATGCTCAACTCTCCAACAAGTACAGCTCATGGTAATATAATACTTTATATATGACTTCTTTGTACACATTTTCTCTCATTAGTGTTGTCAGATTATCCAAAGATTTCTTCCAGAGGTAGACAGACAACAGAATGAAGGCAGATGTGGACAGAGTTACTTCTACAGTCGAGTAATCACTCATGAAGGGAAGTGTAGTGTGTCATCATCAATCCCCAAAGAACTTTATAATTCATATTCATTTCATATTTCCTTTTCCACTTATACCTCACTAAGTGATTGTGTTAATGTGCTGAGTTTGTGATGGCGACAGAAGATTGTGCGTCCTCTCAAAATACAACACGTCTTGTGGCCTCAGGATTCATAAAAACACTTGTGTGTAAATAACATGAACTTAAATATTGCAACAAGGTTCTAAATAGTTCCTAAGCATGTCCTCTCTCCATGTCCAACTTGAAAACAAACCATAGAATTGTTTTATTGTCTTTGTTCATCGTGACGACCTGAATGAAGGCTGGACATTTTAATGATCTCTTCAGCGTACCTGGCATGGTTCCTGGGCAGCCACAGCGAGCCTCTTTGGATCCTCCGCTGGAGCAGAAGGAGCAGCAGTGAAACGTCCCGCTGTGACGCCTCAACTTCCTCTTCACGTTCAACATGAACGGAGAGCCCTGCAGGGCGACGAAGCAAAGAGTCAACATTCAATGAAAAACAAACGAAAAAAAACACATCCCATTAGGTAAATGTCACAGACAGCCTGTTGAATTTGTGTTTGCCCGAAGAGAGTTTTGCCCACATTGACTGAGCTTGTCAGGATGTTAACAGCCCTGAGGCAGCATGCTGTGAGCTCATGGAAACACCACAACCCAGTCCAAGTTCATATTTAACTATGTGAACATGCAATTCTCTGCAAAACAAACTAATAACAACTGTTTTGAGAAATGCAAATTCAAAAATAACTTCTCTGCATTGGTAGATTTTGTTGTGACAGACTGTAAGTTGGTTTTGTACCTTGACATGTTGGGCTTTGACACAAACCCACACTGAATAAGTTCCGGGCTCTTTAGGTGTGTATGAAACGCTGTAGGATCCATCGCTGTTGTCAACCACTGACGTCTCCACTGTGCTAAAGGAGAAGAAAGAGTTCAGAGTTCACCACGGGAGATCTGGTGTGATTATCTGCAGCTTGATAATGTGATCACTCAAATTACAGACTGTGGATAAACCACAAATTGTGTGTCTCTGACCTGAGCCGAGGGAGAGGACTGAATAATACACCGCTACAGTTTAGTCCTCTTCTTTTCTGCTGCAGCTGGTTAAAGGTCATGTGGTCAACTGCTAACATTTGTTTATTTCGACACAGTGGAATGTTCTTTTTCTAGATATTCGGATTTTATTCTTATTATTTTCATATTATCTTATTATTATTCTTTTCTTCTTCTGGACTTATAATAAGTTGCTGGTTATCATATTTCATGTGCATCCATGAGAATCTGAGTACAGTGTTTAGTTTGTTCTGACACTTTGGATGTTGCTGTTTGCTATTAATCACTCTACACACTTTATTTCATATTGTATACTACTCTGATTAAATGTATATTATTATTAGATAGTCACATGTTTGTTTACTAATACTAATATTTGGTATACTTTAACAAAGTAAAGTGAGTTTGTTAAGTCCCCAAAATGTTAACTGTGTGATTAACAAGGTAATTAGGTAATGTTGGACTTTCAGTTGTTTATTGGCTGTAGTGAGCGCTGAAGGGTTGTTAAGGGACCGTCATGCATTTCTGTAGCCTCTGTGTGCAGTAGAACACTGTCATATGCATAGGAGCCTTCCTAAGTTGAGAGGTTGACAGTTATTGATGCTCCCTTACTTATTTAACGCTACATCCTCTTAATTTATTCATCTTTGTACCGTTAATGTTTAGTTAACATTATTCTGACTTGTCTATTTCATGCCACACTGTTTATGTTGCTTACTAATTGGTATGTTTAATATCTGGATATTTTTATGTTTATTCTCTCTTTACAGTAACTACACACATACTTACAGACCCACAAACAACTATGTGGACTCCCTGCCAGTACATGAGTGGCAATTCAGTGTAAGAGTGTGTTTTGTGAGCTGGATTAATTACCGTATCATCATCATAACTGTTCTTACCGGACAAACTGGGGAGGTGTACATCTACACAAGTGTGGTAGTCAGAAAGCCAACACCTCTTTTGTAGTTTGGGATGAAGTACTTATCTATAGTCAGTGTGTTACCTATAGTAGACGGCGATTGGCACACACCAGGTAGGAGAAGCAGACAGGAATATTGGCGCAGGAGCTGAGTGATTCACTGCTGTGGACTGGGGCAGCAACAAAACATATTTCAACCACCCAAAGAAAGGCAGAATATTTGCACCACTTTACCTTGAAGTGTTTGTATTGATCTAAGCTCTCAAAGCCACTAGACTTTATTGAGAAAAGAGAAGAATCTACTTTCCCCAAAGTGATGGCGAGCCGACTGCCGTCTACTGTAGGTAACATGCTGACCACTTCTAATAACCTGAACTATCCCTTTAATCACATGAATCTTCGTGGCACGTCTATTAATGCAACAAAACAACTTTCTCTGTTTGAAGAATGTTTGAAAGAGACAAGCAAAACATGACGAACGGTTGTTTGTGTGATTCTGGAGAGGTCTTAAAGGGTGCTGCTCCACCCACTATAAGTGACAAAAATAGCCGGCACACAGGTGCAGAGTGCTCTGATGACCTGCTCCGAGCAGCTGGGCGACAGACGGTGAAAAACTCGATCACCCTCGACACCAAAACTGCAGCGCGCTGCTGGATTGTTAATGACACTCGTGTTACTGAGAGAATAAAACCTCACTGTACCACACGAAAATAGCACTTCACCAGCGCAAAATGTGCCCACGTGCAAAAAAAGAGCCTTGATCCAGGACACTTTGGCTGTACTTGACTTGTCTGGTTGAAGTTTGATCATCTATCTGGTCTGTTGCCTGTTGCCTCTTACAGAAAGGTGCTGGGGAGGCTAAAAAGTTGAAACTCTCTGACTCTCACCAGCTTTTCTTCTCCTTGTGAACGATGCTGACCAGGACGTGCTCTCCGCCTTGTGCCATCTGCTCCCCGGCTGAGTCTCGGCACACTAGGTTGAAAAGGCCCTGCTGACCCTCCGTGGCCCTCTGTAGACCTGTGAGACCAGGAGGGTTAGAGGACATTACAACATGCTGATTTGTGCATGTGTGCCAGTCACACACATGCAAACTTAGAGCTTGTCTTTCCAAGTTGTACATCACATTAAAAAAAAAAAGGCACTTCATCATGCAGACACACAACAAAATGGAGACGCTAAGACATTTGTCTTGTGCCACTAAAGATTACAGTCACACACACACACACACACACACACATCATCTCACCCACTAAACAACCCCCTACTGGGTGCTTACGTAAGAAACTTTTCCCCCTAAACATATGGTGGTTGCAGCCACTTTCAGCGTGACTTCAGGCACAGCTGGGCTTCAGTACTGCTGAGCAGAGTTTTCCTCACATCATTATTTAGTGTTTCATTAACTTGTTCTGCTGTGCTCTGGCTGGAGATATTCATCAGCTGTTGTGGTGTTGTTGTTGTTGTTGTGTTGAACCTGACGTCATTTGTGTTTATATCAGTGATTAATGTCGCTTTGCATTTTCTTGTCAGACTCTATTAGCCACTTGATAACTAATGACCCTACATTGTTATTATTCAGTGTTTTCCAGTGGCTGCATCTGTGCTGTTGCAGTTGCTACTGTTGCTGATGAAACTACCTGTTTCATCAGCGAAATGGTGTAAATGGTCGACCGCTTGAGCCTCTTGTGGGCAAAATGGGTATTACAACAACAAACACAAAAACATTTTTCACTTGTGAACATCTCTTTTTCCATCTGTGTGATAAAAAAAACCAAAACAAAAAACGCTGAAACTAAGAAAAATGATTCTGGAATATGCCACGGAAGTTGAAACATGTTTAACCTAGCTTAGTATGAAGACACCCAATACTTTAACACTGACTAACTTTTACCCTGCGGGCCCTGCACACTCATCGTACACCTACGCAGATGACTTAAATTATCCAGCTGATTAAAGTTTCTCTCAGGGTTGTGTGTCTGTGTGTACAGGGTGTGTGTTTGATTGAGTTTCCCCTTACTTTTCTGTTATCTTAAGCCTGTTAGGATGGTTCACATGACACCTTTATCATTTTAAACTGGCAGGTGGAGTCGGCTGACCTTGTGTCACTCCTGCATAGCATCACCCATATTCAACCTGAGGCCTTATCAGCCCAAGTAACTGCAAACACCCGGGTGGGTGTGGAGGGCCTGTCAGATTTGGAATTAATAACTTTTAGATTTTTCTTTACATTCTTGATACTTTTACTCAAAAGCAGGATTGATTGAGTGCACTAGTTACTACTGTAGCCATTGCTTAAATTCTTCTTCTGTTGCTACTACAATTACTATCATTCCTACCACTGCTGCTACTAATGGGTGTGAATTATCTGTGAATTTATATGTGTACTTGCTAAGCCGAGCACCCAGCAGCTGTCACCATTACAGACGCAGCTGCTCTGGCCCACATTTCACCTGTGCTGTACGGCCTCGGGGTCTAAATCCACCACTTCAAACCCCCTTATCACACAGAGAGGGGATAATCGCCTGTAAGCCTCTGTGATTTTAGCTTTCTAATTGTCAACACAGAAATCTGGCCTTTATCTGCCCCCCCACCCCCCCTTAAATGAAAGACGCTGATGTGGCTGATGAAAGTGAAGTTGGGAAGGTACAAAAAAACTTCACGGTAGAAAAGTTGCTTTGGTTTTTGTAGTGATACTGTGGATTTATTTACAAAAGGAGAATCCTTAATCACGCATATTAAGAAGTCAATACAAAAGGTGTGGGTAAACATTGCCTCTTTTTATGATTCTGGACTATACAAATATAAGTATAATACATGCGTAACTATAATACAGAAAGACAAACACTGCTAAACCTGCTCTTTGACATCTAGAAGACTCGCTATAGAAGTCCTTATTCGCTGCTGTTTTTCATTTCCCCACACAGATAAACACGACTTAAAGCCTCTCACTGAGACAAACAGCTACAAATCCCTGCTGGCTGTGTGTGACCTGTGGAAGGACAACAAAGGATGACTACACTAGTCGAATGTGACCGTATTACTATATTTCTACATTCTCGCTATTTCTTACAGCTGCAACATTCATTATCAATATTATTTATTCATAATCAAGTTATTGCTAGTCAATAAAATGTAAGTTATCAGAGCTCCCAGGGTTACGTCCTCAAACAATGATATGAAGCAAAAGTAAAGTAGTAAATCGCCACAATTGAGAAGCTGGAATTAGCAAATGTCAAAAAGATGAATCAATTATCAAAACTGAGTGTGTGTGTGTGTGTGTGTGTGGTTGAATCACGTCTTTAGAACAGTAATTCATTTCACTTAAAAATATCCTGTAGCTATGTGCTATCTCAACTGTAGGTTTTGCTCCCCTTCTCTCTTTTACAGTGTGTGTTCATGTTGTGTTTGTGTGTAAACATGCCCTCTGTGTCTTCAGGCCTGTTGAGTCACCTCAACATTCCTTCAGTCCTACAGGAATTTGTGTCTTTGAACCAAAGCACCCAGGAAGGTAACAATGTTTAACCGCTCCAGGTGAACTCAGTGTACACTGACCCCTCCCCCTCCACATCCCCACCAGCATGTCTGCACCTACCGCCAAACACAAACGTGACTGATTGGATGAAACGCCTATTACAAATGCAGATACTGTATCCTGATGCATACCTTCCCCTTCGATGGTGCACTTGCTGAGGTCCATTGTCTTAGAGTTGATTATCCCAACCACCGGGTAGCCCTCCACCTCCCCTGCTGACTCCCTGGGCATGAAGCTGATGCTGCTGCCATCGTCGGGGGCGACGGTTGCCGGGTGTGGTTCGCGGCTGTTCTCTGCCAGGCTGGTCAGCCTCCTCAGCGTCACGCCTTTGGCGCTGAGGATCTCGGCGTCTGAGCCGCTGCTCAGGAGTCTCTCCGCAAACTCCACGCTGCCTCCGATGTCCAACAGAGCCTGCTGCAGCTGTGCCCTCTGCAGGTGGAGCTGGTTCCTGTTGGATAGAGACAGTGGGAATAACAAGCAGCATGCCCATGCACTCGATGAGAGATGTTTCTCCACAGCAGCCTGTTTAAATCTATTGAAAAATGCATTTTACTGTTCCTTTAAATAACAAACTCAGAGCGTGTAGTCTGGTCACTCAACACACCTCTCACACCACTCAACTGACCATAAATAGACCTGTTGATCTTTAACATGCCTCCCTACACAAAGGCTTTCTATTGCATTTATAATAGTACAAATCGCAGACACAGGTGACTGGAGACAGTAAATGCAGATGTAGGGTTAGATTTTCTCATTGTCTGTCATAATATATTATTACCTGCCATTTTCATTTTCATTTCTTAATGATGCTGAGACATATAGCCTATCAGTCAGTGACATATCATATACATCCATCCATTATCTGTAACCGCTTATCCTCGTCAGGGTCACGGTGGAGGTGGAGCCTATCCCAGCTGACTTAGGGCGAGAGGCGGGGTACACCTTGGACAAGTCATAAGCTCATCGCAGGGCACATGGACACAAACAACCATTTCATATACAGAAGTTACAAAGTACTTATTGAAGTTCACAGACCCGACACCGTGTGCTCACTTTTCAGGTAAACACCACTAAAAGAGGCTGCCACTTGCTTCCCCGCAACATCAGCTGCTGCGGGCTACCAAACGTTATGAGTTATAACTTGCTTGAAAAAGGAAAAAATATTATAATATATTGAACTTTTGTGACTCACTATCTGCTAAAGAAGTTTTTTTTCTTTGCTTCCTCTACAGGGAAGTCAGAAGAAAAGTCCAGGAATTGATGTGGAGGCAGAATCAGAATCAATGAAAAACTACTTAAACGTGGGGGTTGTCAGTCACAGTGCGAGTACAGAGCTTCAAGAATAACTCTAGTCAGACTTTGAGGTATTATTTTTTGTCCTAGTTAAAAGTTCAGCAGCATTCCTTTGAGATATTGTTCAAAACCTCATTGGTTTCCAAAGGAATATTTATAATATTACTTGGTCCGTACCTGCGTTGGACACGGAGCTCCTCCAGGCGATGCAGCAGAGACAGGCAGTGATCTTCCACAGCGCTGGCATAGCCTCGTGCAAACTCCCTCACCTCCTTCGCTGTTGCATCAACCCGAGCCTGCAAAGCCTCCTGGGATGCTTCCACCTGTAACAGAGTGGAAAGAAACAGTTGTGTTGTAAAATGAGATACGTATGTATGTATGTATGTATGTATGTATGTATGTATGTATGTATAAGTATGACAAATAATTCATGCTACGACAGGTCTCCAGAAACATTTTGTGTGTCTCCCAAAAATTTTAACGAGGGCAGTTTGAGGGTTGGTACATTAGGCTAAACAACAACAGAGAGGCTAATGTTAACTCTATAGGAATATGTTAAAACATGGACATAGTGCTTTATTAATTAGCCTTGGCTGGACTTGAACAGGGTCATATCTTGTCAACAGAACAACCATTTTCAAAACAGACTCTGCTGCACCTTCTGCAGTGAGTCCCTCAGACGCTCCAGGCGAGGTCGCAGGCACACTGTGACCAGCTCACGGATGCGGTCTCCGTGACGATCGATAACGTCACGGGTGGGGCAGCAGCGGTGGTCGCGGTGCAGCGTGGCGGCACACTCCAGGCAGACGGGGAGGTCGCAGGGCTGACAGAAGAGTCGGAGCTCCTGGCCGTGGTGGAGAGAGCAGAGGACGGGGCGGCAGAGACGTCCACGAGACTTGAGCTCCTCCAGACACTGAATGGAGTGAGATGCTGTTCGCTTCTGCCGCCTGCAGACAGGAGAGACAACAGACAGAGATACATACATGTGTGTGAAGACCCAGTTTAGCCTCAGATCTGGTAAAAAAAAAAAATGTTGCTGGAAATCAGATGTTACCTGCTACTTAACTTAAAAAAAATACAGAATAGAACCTCACACAAACTGTACCTGTGTCAGCACAAAATAGAGGAGAAGTTACCTCTGAGTTTGACAGCAGACAATAACAGAGCAGAGCACAGTGGAGACATTTAACCTTGTTAGTCTGTTAGTGTGACAGTCAGCTCCAGAAAGAAAAAAATAGAACCATTTTACAAGAAAAATACCAAATGCTTGCTGGTACAAGCTTCTCAAATGTGAAGATTTGAAGCTTTTCCTTGTCATATGTGATAGTAAACAATGCCACTGAACTGACGGTTGCGGTCGTCACAGCCTTCGTTGACTGGTGCGATCTCGACCACCACCGTCAACGCCAGCAAGATGAAGGAGATGAACGGCTTCCGGAGCAAGACGCCTCAGACGACACTGGTGAACATCCACATCCAGGTGAGATAGTGGGAGCACACAAATACCCGGGTGTTCACCTCAACAACAAACTGAACTGGTCAGACAACACAGACTTCCTGTACAAAAAGAGCCAAAGTCGTCTCCACTTGCTTGAGGAGACTGACGTCCTTTGGAGTGTGCAGGACTCTGTTAAAACTTTATATGACACCGTGGTGGCACCTGCATTGTTCTATGCAGTCGTCTATTAGTGAGGGGGAAGCATGGAGAGAGACAGGAGAAGACTAAACAAACTGGTCAAAAGGCCCAGCTCTGTCCTGGACTGTCCCCTAGACTCCATAGAGGAAGTGAGTGAGAGGATGAACAACTCCTCTCACCCCCTGCATGAGACTGTGGAGGCCTTAAACAGCTCCTTCAGCAACAGACTGCTACTCCCACCATGTAAGAAGGAGTCTAGCACACTTCATCCCAACAGCTATCAGACTCTTTAACACCAGCATGACTTTTTTCTATATATTTTTTCATTTATGAGTAATTTCTTATCAACCTTGTGTATGCAAGCTGCTGTGACAAGTGAATTTCCTCGCTGTGGGATCATTAAAGTCTATTATATCTTAAAGCAAGCTATTTCAATACACTGCCAGTTTTATAGAAAAGTAATTAATCAAGCCTGTGAACTGCAGATCTATTGATTGAAGTCCTACAATAGAACCGCTCACATACCTGTGAGCATGTTGTAGTCTATCTCATCATATGCGGGCATAGAATAGGACATACTGTACTAGAACAAAACAGAGGCACCCTGGTAGCTCACCTATTGGAGCGTGTGCCCCAGTCTTGACCCAGGTTTGATTCAAGCCTGTGGCCTTTTACTGCACGTCATCCCCTCTCTCTACACAGTTATCCTACCTATGAACTTGATAGCAGAATGGTATAGAATCATGCATGTAATCTCCACGGAGGACGGGTGTCACATCCATATCTTAACCACCTGCAGCTCAAGCTCATATATTTCTGTGTTTAATTACACCTGGTAGATAGGTCACATAACAATGCTGCTGTGGTGTTTCAGAGTTTGTCCGGGACGAGAGAGAAAAAAAAAAGTTTGTAGAAGTTGTCTAGCAGCAAACCTCCATATCTGGTGCTGTTGTCCTGAGGTCTCTGTCTTTCTTTGTTTTTGTTTTTCGTTCCACTCAAACTAACACTGGTGCTTCAGCGTCATGAAGCTGGTTCCAACTTGTTAACACCGATGTTACCAAACACATGAATGAAGTGTTGAGGTGAGCTCGGGTGATAGTACCTGCAGAAAAAGTTAGTTAGAGACAGCAGACCTGAAGCAGCAGGGTCAACACAGGTGTTACCAATGATACTAATTAGGTTTCTGCTGTGGCGCATGTTGGCTCACTGGAACCTTAATTAGCGTCATTGGTAACACCTGTGTTGACCCTACTGTTTCATGTTGCAGGACTAATAATGACTGAACCTAACCTACCTGTTACCTGTAAGCTTGACAACAGAAGACAGGAGCATACACATAGAATAGACTGTACCTGTGCGCCTGGCAGCAGAACTCGCACAGGTTGACGCAGCAGACCTCGCACCGGCTCTCGGCTACTCCCTCGCCGCAGAGGTCGCATCCCAGCGGGCCGTCCGTCACCAGGGTCTCCAGGAATACTTCGTCTAGCGCCAGGTGGTCAGTGCTCAGTCCCTGCGGTCCCGACGGAGGGATGTCCACCTCGGAGTCACAGTCGGGACATAGCACGGTGACGGTGACGGCGGGTCGGTCCTCCTGCTCCCCCTGGCCCCGGCCGTCAGCCGGACTGTCTCGCCTGCACCGCGAGGACACAGAGAAGGGCTCCAGCTGGCCGATACAGTCGGAGCAGAAGGTGTGCAAGCAGGGGAGGATTTTAGGGTCCCGGTACAGGCGTTTACACGCGTTACACACCGCTCTCGGGTTCACCAAGAGTCCGTTTTGTTCATGCTCCGAGCTTAACGCTGGCCGCTCCGCGTGTTCTATCTGTTCAGACTGCGACATTGTCCGATTTTAGTGACTTCTGGTGCTAAAAACTAAAAGCAGTGAGTACCACCCTGAAACCCAGCGAGCTCCACAAACCTGCCACAACTCAACGAAAACTTCTCTTGAACCTTTCTTCTGCACCTCACCACTAATTTGAAACTAAACATCACTTATCCACTTTTACACGATGAAAACACAAATATTTCAGTTCCACCTCCTGCAGGAAAATCTAACTTTTCTCCGGGAGAAGTAGGCTACGTTCACTGCTCCGTGGGACATATGACACCCCACTCACTGCCAGACCAATAGCAAACCTCTTACGGACTATCAGGGGTGGTCCCAAAGTTTTTCCAGGACTCTTTAATACTCGTCTGGGACTCTGAATGTCCCCATCTACCGGCAGGACAGGACACTATGGTTTGTAGAGGGTGGATGTACAGAAATACTAATGCTAACATTGGAGAAGTTCAAGAGAAGTTTTTCCCCCAAAAAATATGAATTTGAGAAAATACATTCACACCAACACCTCAGTGGTAAGTAATATTAGCTGCTAGATAAGTGACCAGTCCATAGTTGAACCAAACCCCAGCATGAGCTGTCCTTTTGGAAAAAAAATTGACGTGTGTGCACACACTAGTGGTGGTATGGTTATAGGGACAAAAAATAGTTTACACAGTCATGTCATGGGGACCTCTAACAGTATGGGGACAAAAAAACAGGTCCCCTAAAGGGAAACGCTTCTAAATGAATGCTGGAGGCCTTCTGAAGGTTCCTGTGTGGTTTTTAGCTTTAGCCCATAAGTCACGTTTTTGTGTACATGTACTGACAACAATGTCAAATGTCAAGTGATGCACATGGGGCCCAAAAGATTTTTTTCGCACAAGCTTACACAGTTTCAAAGAAGCAGTTGTAAATTGGAGAATTAATTTTTTTGAGCATCGCAAAATGACTTGTTTAACTGTCAGAATTTGATCCGTTTGGTTCAATAACATTTGGAAAGTCTAGAGCCGCACAATGAAATCATTTTATCCCCATTCAAGTTAGCAGACGGCTAACCAAAAGTTGGTGGCTCAGCCGGCAGAAGTCTCAAGTGTGCCTGCTCTAAGGGCCACACAGTGCGGAAGAAACTTTTTTGGCTTCATGCGCCACTGAACAGCTTCTGTGAGAATGAATGCAGTCCCACCTCCAGCGCTGTATCCAGTTCTCTTTATACATCACCTGAGCAAACAGTTCTCCCTTCTTGACTTAGACATAGTATGTGCTAAGGGTTGTCTATGTTGAAAAGACAACCATCTTTCGAAGATGGTTAAGATATGAGTATGCATACCGTCACATCTTAGGTTAGCTGATCTTAGCAAATCTAGTTTACTACCTAACCTAACACCAGTCCTTAGTTAACAAGCTCAGGGGTTCCCTGTTTTTTTATGTCAAGGAATCGCCTCTGAGACATTAGACACTGACATGAGACACATCAAGCAAAATGGCCAACCCTATCTCTTGCTCTGTTAATCCAACTTTCAAAAATCACCTCATTTTGCTGGGGACCCCCTACAACCCACTCAAGAACCCCTTTTGGTCCCCATACCCAAGTTTGAAAACCACTGAGCTACTTAGCTAGCTGGAAAGTTGACAGGTTCTCAACTTTTAACTGGCCGAGTCTTGCTCAACTGTTATTGGAGCACAGAGCGAAATATCAGTCCGTCAAACCTCCACAGTCAGTCTCTGAAACTGAGGCTATCCAGGTGGATTCATGGACTAAACTCTGATACTCTACCTGTTGTGTTAAAAAATTATAATGCATAATTAAAATTCTTTGTGTCACCATTTTGAAACTATTTTCAGACGACGAAAAAAAAGAACTCGAGCCAAATGGAATTTAGAAATGTTTACTAAGAGAAGGGGGGCTAACATGACACATGCATCTGACAAAGTAAAAAGAAAATGTAAAACCTGACTGAGAAAATGCACTACACCAGTTGAATACTGTTACACGGCAACAACACACTGTAACAGCTTAGCCATATAACGTCAACTTCAGAAATTACTGCTTATTACTGTCAAAGTCTGAAATAAATGGCACTGAATACATCACGTGCACACACACGCAGAGTCACAACTAGGTGGAGACTGTAGATGTGTAATTAGATCAGATAATAGATGCAGAGGATACTGGTCGTAGTAATCAGGTAAGTTGATGCCAGCAGGGATGACGCAGTGCTGTAGGTGAAGTATGTGCTCCATGAAACATTAGAGCCTGGAAAAAATGAAAGAAAATTCAAATCATTCTTTTTTCCAAATGTAATATGGGTAATACGTTCGATGAAGACTTATGGAGGTATTCATGTTGAATTATAATGCATTCATAATGCTTGATGACTACACTCATAAACACATAATGCTTTCTGATGCTCTATATCAACACTCATAAATCATTATAGAGGTGACTTATAATGAATTATAACTTCAAGAGTCTTATGGATGCTCTTGATTAGCTAGAGGTTGACTGATGGGGCTTATAACACATTATGACAACCTATACTCACCTATACACACACCTCAACAATCATCTGTACTATGCTGTATCAGTCCATGCAGTGTCATAAGTTATTATTGTTATTAATTAGAAGTGATTATTATGTAAGACGCCAAAATGCAGAATTAAAAATAAAATCTGTCTGATTTAGAAATGAAACCTAAACATACGAAACCTAAATTATATATTTAAAGTAAGAAATATACAAAATGTTTTGTTAAGCTTTATTTTCACTGTGGGATGAAAGGCACTGTTACATCCACAACCCCCTTCACACACAGGTATGCAAAAACAGTTGTGGTCCAGGTATTGAATTATGCTCTACAAGACTTATAAGACATAATACGCATACTCCCCTGCTGTTTTTTTTAGTTTAACAATATAAGTTCTGACTTGTAACCATTAGAGATTACACTACTGGGTGAGCTACAGGCTAGTCAGACACGAAGCTCGCTAAGTTCACACAGTTGATGTTAATAACTTCAGTTAATGGAGAGTTAGGGTGCGTTCACACCAGAGCTGTTTGGTCCACTTTAAACGGAGTCCGCTTTGTTTAGGCAGGTGTGAAAAGTCATCTGAACTCTGGTCCGCCTGAAAACGTGGGTCTTGGTTCCTTTGCAAGTGAACCATGGTGGGGTTTGCTTATAGTGGGAAATGCAAATGGACTATCCAGAATACCAAAGAGAGGCGTCTGTGTAACCACAACAACATGTCGTCTGCGTCTTGTTCGGTACTGCTGAATTCGACCTACTATGTACAGAGCGTTTGCGGAGTTCCCAGATTAGTTCAGTTCAGCATATAGCTGCTTCCAGCTTCCTTGATGTGGTCACTACGTTCGCCTTACACGCAAAAGGTCTTCAGTTTGAAACAGGGCACGAATAGAGCTTGTTATATACATAAACACAGTTTACCTGACCTTGGAAAACGCCGCCGAGGTTGCCAGGAACATTCACAAGACTCTTGAGGTTGTAATTCATTATAAGTCACATCTATAATGTTTCATGACTATTGACATAGTGCATCAGAAAGCATTATGTGTGTTTGAGTGTGGTCATAAAGCATTATGAATGCATTAAAGTTCACCATAAATGCATAATACAATATAGATGTAATATTCATGTTTTAATGTTTTTGTTAAAAATATATCTTTTATTCTATGTTTTTTTGTTTTTGTTTTGTTTTTTGACTCCTTGAGTAAAATCAGCAAGGTGCCCCTGCCAGTAATCAGTAAGTCAATTAATGACACATCAACAGAGAGATTTTGAAATTCAAAGATATTCTTGTGAACACAATACCTGTTACAGTTGCCTGAGAAATGGCGATCAACAGGTTATTTTCAATGCTACACGTGTAGGTGCCACTGATGTTGACTGATTGCAACATGCTGACTACACTGAATATTCCTGTGGAGCTTTGTGTTATGATACTACTTCCAGGCAGGACTTTCCCATCATAGTCCGACCATGTCACGTTTGGTTTAGGGAACCACCAGCTTGCCTCAGCGGCCAGGTTGCCTTGGAAGAGTGAAAACGTGGGGGCTGAAAAGGCTGAGACAATAAAAGTGGTAAGTAAAAAATTGTGAATCTATGCTGCAGTTTGAATTTTCAAAAAATTAACTGATCAAAATAAATTGGTCATAAAACAAGTTTGTCATGTCCCAAACAGAAATTAAATTGAGATAATACAATAAATTTAAAGAGCCTCACCCTGTGATGTAGTCTCATGTAGTAGACTCACCACATGAGTGTTTAAACATGCATAAACATTAGATGAGTTGGTTATAACATGCTATAATGTAGTTGTATGCAGATCTAGGTACATTTAAAAGTGTTTATTAATGTGTATATCTGTTAATCTGTATAAACATAATGATTAATGATGATAACTAATGAATTACTGATAGTAAAACACAGTTGTTATATCAAATATATTAGAATTGTTAAGAATTACTATACATTACATTATACTACTATACAACACTTATAAATGTCCTTATATCTGCTTATAAAGACATTATAATGTGTTATGAATCATATACTGGACAATTGTTAAGGTTAAATGTTACCAATTAGACAGTGCTGTTAAATATGACAGTTGGCATCTCGCCGCCACGCTGTCACATGGTCCATGTAGCTCTCAATAGTTCCAAACAAATCCCCACTGTCAACCTGTTTGAATAGTTTCGGGACAGACTGCAGCAGCGACTACGTTTGCAAAATGTTTTTGTTTTTTTCCCCAGCAGGAGCCAATAATTTGCAATGGACGCAAATGATTGCAATTAATTTGAGGTACAGTGGGCAAACTGACATGTGGTTATGGTAGCTAAAGTTAACGTTAGTTTAGAGTTGTTAATGTTAGCTAACTAGCTATGTTCTTGCCATAAAGATGAACTAAAGCTGGCTATTTAAAATACCACTACTGACTAGATTCACGTCAGAAAACGTCAAAAATATGCAGACATTTCAACAACTTACCAGCGGGCATGCTGAGGAAACACTGAAAATGAATGAGGTTCATGCTGGGTCACCCTATGACTGGTTTCGCAACTCTCATGTTCAACAGCACTGCAATGAGAGATTCATCTTCAAAGCAAACAAAGTGAAACTGGAAAGACGAGTCATCTTACCTGCTGTTCGAAGATAAATGTTGACACCTCCAATTCCCTCAGAGTAGCTGATGGTGCAGGTGTACTCCCCCCTGTCACTATTTCGCACACCCTTCAGCAGCAGAGATGCGTTCCCTGTCATTAACTTATCAAAGAAGAGCAGAGTTCTCCCTTTAAACTGTGAATTCTGGTCCGTAAGATCCGGAGCTCCATTCTCATACTTGTAAACAAGTCCTGTCAGGTTTGCCTTCTCCCAGGTGACTGAAATGTCATTGATCGTATGTTGACCATTTTTGTTAAGATAGCAGCTGAGTAGCACATCGCTGCTGAGGTTGCCAATGGGCGATGTGTTGATGCTCTGCACCCTGTCGTGAGATCCTATGGGATAGGGACAGGCTCAGACATATAATACAGAATATATGCAGATGATTAGCTTTCAGACTTCTGCTTTTTTTTTTTTTTTTTAAATTGATGTTGAGTGGTAACCACAGAAGCCAAGAATGGTCATGCTTTCAGTGGTGCTATCTCGATATAAGTTTTATGTATATATATATTGGGCTTTTTGAGCTTTATTTGATTGTGACAGGAATGTGGAGAGAGAGAGAGAGAGAGAGAGAGAGAGGGGGGGATGACATGCAGCAGAGGGCCACAGGTCAGAATCAAACCCTGGGACGCTGCAGCAAGGACCGAGCCGCTGTACATGGGGCACACTCTCTACCAGGTCATTGGAGAGCACAAGTTAATCTCTTGGGAAAACTTTTGTTTTCTCAAGAGCCCCTGTATGATTATATGTTCTATAATTCTATCTATCTAATTAAATAATTAAATTGAATTCATCCTTCATGGCTATCAGGGGGGATTCATGACCAACTGATAAGATTTCTTACCAGAATGTGCATCCATCTGAGTGTTAATTTAAAGGTACAATATGTAAGATTTGACACCGCAGCTCAAATTCAAAACATTGCAGAGTAGTCTCCCCTCCTCAGACTGAAGCTAACGCAGGTTGCCAGATTGAAGACACTGAACCTCCATGAGGGCAAAACGAGCACAACAAGGTTTATTTCATGAAGTAGCTTCTACGTCTGAGCCTGACTTCAGTCTGTGCTGCAAAATAACGACAACTAGAAGTTTCATTTGGTTTGTTTGAGAGAGCGGGAGACACACACACACAGGGAGAAAGAGAGAAATACGTCACTTTCTAATTATTTTACAGCGGTTAAGTCCAGCATAAAAAAAACCCTCTAGACCAATGATTCTTAACCATGGGGCCCCGAGCGGCACCCAGAGGGCCGCAAAAAACTTTCAGTTTTGGGACCGCATACAGTAGGTTATCAACTGAAGACACCAGAGATATTACTGTTATCCATGAGACACTCAGTTACAATACAGCTTCCCACTTGGTGGCAGTAATGCGTCAGTCAATTGTTTAACAAGCTCCAATAAGCAGAAGAAGATACTCAGCCAGCCACTAGCCTGTAGCGAAAGTTATGGAGAAGTAGTGGTGGGAATTCAGCTCACCAAGAAGAGCCGGCTCTTTCGGCTCCCAAACGGCTCTTCATGTTACCACTTATACCTTTTATAATTCAGCCAAATTTAGCGTTGTTTTGACTTATGATTCATATGTGTACATGTATGTATATCACGTAAATTATTCAATACATCCCTTGTACTGAAGTATTCAAAAGTAAAAATTACATTTTCTAATATCAATAAATTGCTGTAGTTTGTTCAACGCATCCGTCTATGAGCTCTGCTATGCTGGAATATATCCCCGCCCCTCCCTACTTGGTGGTATGATCCTTGTCTATCCTCATGTTATTGGTTGCACAGCACGCATGTGGCATTGAGTCATTGCATGCATGGAGCACCTGATTGCTTTATAAAAAAGTTTTTTTTTTTTTTTTTTTTTAAATGGCTTGCGGACGAGAGCCGGCTCCCATCGTTCACTTAAAAGAGCAGGCTCTTTGAACCGACTCGTTCGCGACTGACACTAGTAGATCACTAGTAGTTAAAACGAAAAAATTAAGACGTAAGTGGTGCCAACCCCCAATGGACTGTTGTGACTATTGTCATTGTTCATTTGTCACAGATATGAAGAGCAACTTCTAGTAGCCATGCATGCTCAAGCCTTTTCTGTTAAACTGATCAAGTACTAGTCCTAATTACTGCTGAGGAGCATATGACTGTTGGTTAGAGACGCTGATGTTTGACAGCTTTAGGAATGTTCACAAACTGGCTGTGGGTTAGCAAAGAGTAAACAAATAGTGTGTTCATTTAACATGGGGAACAACAAGGGAAGTTATGAAAAAACACTCTTGTGTCAGGCTTATTAACACAAAAAATAACTAATATTTAGTTTTCACTCCAGCAAAAAAGGAGGAACTCTAAATTTGATGGATAAAAAATGTAACAAATTAACAGCATGGCACCAGACCTAGCCTGTTCAACGTCTTGTTGTATTTGCAAGTTTACATGATAAATAAATGCTTGTGATGATCACATTCTATCATATCATTTATTTTACAAGGCTTTTGCTTGTTAAACTGTAAGTGGATTTGATTTAGTTATTGAATACAAATCAAAGAGTGAGATCAATTAGTTAAACCAGTACAGTGCTAATATTTGAATGGGCCACTTTGTACTTGAAAAGTTGGGCCCCGAGGTACAAAAAGGCTAAGAACCCCTGCTCTAACAACTGTTTTGGTAACTTTGAGATAGAAATCTGTGAATTTTGAGCTAAAAGTCTCTGTGACTCGGTCAGTCCTCCTTACAGACTCTACGGTTCACTTCCCCTGGGAAAGCAGCCTCCTTCTCGGGCAGTAAGAGCCGAGTAGGTCCCGCTGTTTACCGATGATGATTACGTGACGTGATTTCAATACTTGAACTCAGTGACTTTATAACTTCCCACAGCGGTGTTGTAGGTAGTGTCTTTGGAAACTTTCTGAGGGAAATGATTGATGAATTTATACGTGGAAAAGTCACCGTTACCTGCCCAGTACTTCATACGAACACTACGGTGAACTCTGTCCCGGAAAACTGCCTCCGTCACCTGCAGTGAGAGCCGGGTAACACAATTTTACAGCGTCCACGAGATTAAAAAGAGAGGGACGATGATGGTGGTGAGATTCACAGATTCACATTCCTTTTGGGCGTCTTTATCTTTCAAATCATAGCCAATATTTACCGTGTTTTACCACGTGTCTGCTAATGGAGCTTCTTAGGCCGGGCAGAATCTAACGTTCACTCCTTTGATCCACTTTATTTGCTTCCATGGCTGTATATCTGGCAATCAAGCCGGATCAAAACACACACAGTAAAACAAAAACAGACAGCCCGGTCCGTCATGGCAAATTTCAAAATAAGAAAATACTGCCTATACTGTAGTAATTTATCAAGAAGCTTATATTTCAATAGAGCATGTTACCTTATTGACACAGCATATTACTTTTATAATTTAATACAGTAAATATCTTACATATTGTACCTTTAAGATGTTAATTTCCTGATAATATGATGCAATACTAACAAAATATATATGATATATAGAAGATTGAAATTTCTTAAATGAGGTCAAAGATTGTTGCATAGATTTCTTCTTACTAACTTGACTGCGGAGCCCTGCACAGTCAGACATGGCACTAGCGATGTATCTACAATGTTATATTTTGAAGTGGAGGGGCACTGACCAATCAGCAGTATTTGACACATTGAGAGAAAGAACCTTTGGATACGACATCTACGTATACTAGCATGGCACTGCTGATCTATGATCTTCTTGTGATAATGAAATATTTAGCTCATGATCTCAGCTTTAAAAAATGTAATTGCAAGCATGACAGTTCTTTGCGTCTGTAGGAAAGTGATTGGTTTTAGTAAACTTTTATAATGTTTAATATAATAGTATTATAGTTTCTCCTAAGTGCTTAGAAGGAGAGGGTGACATGAGCGTTATTCAGTTGGTTGCAATCTCACTGCTAGATGCCACTAAATTCTACACTTTGGACTTTTAAAGGTCCAGTGTGCAAGATTGGGGGCAACTATTTTCAGAATAAGGAAAACATGGAATATAATATTCATAACTATGATTTCATGCACTTATAATCACCTGAAACTTAAAAATGAGCGTATATACAGTATCTACAGTGGGAACGTGTTCTCTTCCACTGACTCTAGACAGGGCCTTTCAAGTGTTGTTTCTCCTTTACACTGGGAAGGCGGGGGTGATGTG
Organism: Argyrosomus regius; assembly: GCA_946959425.1. NCBI lineage: Eukaryota > Metazoa > Chordata > Actinopteri > Sciaenidae > Argyrosomus > Argyrosomus regius. The sequence goes on from OX336895.1 coordinate 22,589,597, forward strand.
AGGAGATTGCAATGCAGCGGTTACACTACTAGATGCATCTAAATCCTACACACCGGACCTTTAAGTAGAAATCCCCGGCTCCTCCAGTCTGCATGTTGAAGTGTCCTTGGGCAAGATACTGAACCCCAAATTACTCCCGAAGACTGCGCCATTGGTGTGTGAATGCGTATGAATGGTCAGCTCCTAAAACTGATGAGCCGGTGGTGCTTTGCATGGCATGCCAATGCCATCAGTGTATGAATGTGTGTGAATGGGTGAATGAGATATGTAGTGTAAAAGCACTTTGAGTGGTTGGAAGACTAGAAAGGTGCTATATAAGTACAGTCCATTTACCATTTACCGATAACTGATAATTCCAATTGAACCCAGAACTTAACACTACCAACTGTGATCAAATCTTTGTCAAGCATGTCTGCACTGAATAAAAACAAGAATCTGGAAGGAACAAGCAGTGTGGGTATTTTTTAACCAGCAAAACACTTCCCATTGACATCTATACAAAAATATTCAACACCACTTTCCATGTATCCCCTCAGGCCCTGCAAAGCCATAATTAATGATCAAAAGGATCCACAGGTCTTACCTGAGAAGGCCAAGGCTAAGATGAGGATGATGAAGGCTGCAAATATGACGATGAGGATAATCATGCTACACACAAAGAGAAACACAAACACAGCGAAGTGTAAAGGCAACAGACACACTGCTGACTTAACATCAACTTGCAGACAAAGTTCACAGCAACCAAGAGAAGAAGCTGATTTAGAAAACTGTACTGTAGACACCCAGCGGTGGAAGAACTACTACCAATACAACAATCTCACAATGTCAGAAGTAGATGGTTTGCATTAAAAACGTACTTAAGTAAAAGTACAGTATTATCAGCACATTGCACTTAAGCATAGCTAGCATTATATGTTACATTATCATTATAGACTGTTACTGATCTATCACTGTGTAGGTAGCATTTTATTATTGCAGCTGGTTGAGGTGGATCTACTACTTGTAACTACTTCAAATGAAGTCTGGTCATTTACTCCTGTGATTACCAGCCTTGGGGACTTTTCTAGTCTTTGCCTTTTGTGACATTAGATAAGTTAAACCTCAGACAAGGGTCAACAAAGCATTTTGTTTAATAATCTGAAATCTTAAAAAGTAAACAGTACCCATAGCTGTCATATAGTTAAAAGTACAATATTCTTCTCTGAAACCCATTCTAGCAGTTATAAAGTAGCATAATACTCAAGAAAAGTACAAGTTTTACCACTCTAGACACCTGTATGTTTTCAGAATTGAATCACCATCATTAGAGAACACATTCAAACAGTACAAACATACGTGTAGAAGATGATCTGTCCGAGGGAAGCCATGGCTGCTGTCAAAGATTCTTGAGAACGAAGTATCTGATCCTGACACTTTAGTCAGAGGTCCAGTCATGCCATTTGTCCTAAATATCCACCATTTTACCAAAAATCATTCATACACATACTCTGCTGTCAAACTGAGTTCTTCTACTTCCACAGACTGACTTGACTGTTTTTCCTATTTGGTCTCCTTCACAGCACAACACCATAAGTAAATATTACCTTTAAGGTGTGTGCTTCATACTTAACGTGTTACCTCAGTGGCTCATTATCTTATCAAAATAAAGGTACATGCTTTTAATTTCCAAGCTAAAGGGGCTCTAATTCAGCACTCTGTTTCGCAGAATGACATTTGGTATGTTTAATATACTGTAATAAATGTGATTTTTTTTTTTTTTTTTTTTCCTGTTGAAAAATAATTAACTGCTGCTGGTTAATATTAAGTACCCGGCAGCAGTTTATTCAAGGTGGAGTAAATTTCCAAGCCTCAGAAAGGGCAGAAACAGCTGCATTCTAGCAGTTTTAGATAAAACCTTCTCGAATCCAGTCCTTTTTTTACAATCATCATTATTAGAACATGAAAGTCAGTTATATTGACCACACGTCTCTCTCTGCATCACACATTGTAGAGAGCAAACTACCAGTTTACTAAGTAGTACTTTACAAAGGTGACAACCAACCATACAATATATGTTCCGACAAATGGGTCCTTGAAATCCTTCTATTTTGAGGGGAAATATTCAAGACATTGAAAGTTTTTGAAAGTTGATATGAATAGACATGGATCATTGGTCAGTAGCTCAGTGCCTGTAGTTGTGTCATTGCTTAAGTGAGACCTTTGCATCCATGCATGAGTGATCAAATGAATGATGCAGGTTAAACCGTGACAAGCAACGAATGTTAGGCGACCCCTTAGCTTAACAAGTTCAGCAGAATACTCAAGCCTTTCTCAGTTTTGTAACAGTAATTAACCTTGATCTATGCTGGGTCCTCGATTTTGAGAGGATTGAGCCTGGAAGTCCTTGAAAACTTATTGAATTAGATGTTTTAGAAGGTGTAGGAACCCTGTACAAAAAAAGTTAAGAAAGAATAATCACAATGACAGAAAGACTATAACGCCTTTTTTTAAATTTAAAAATCATCAATCATGTTGCTGATTCTACAACAGAGACCACACAGTTAGCTTAGCTTAGCATAAAGACTGGAAGCAGAAGTGTTATAATGTAAGTGTATTTCCCAAAATGTTGAACTATTCCATAAGGTTATAGATACTACCACCTATGCATAGTCTGTATATACAGTATATATGTGCGGACCATGTGGATGCATAGGACCTGCAGCCACCAGGGGGCCCCCAAGCTGCAAGTTCAGCTGCAAGTTCAGCAGCAGTTCAGCCTCAATATATTTTGGGAGAATTAAAAGTACCTGTCTTTATTTGTAGCCAGACAACGCAGACACTTCATTCCGCAATACATATTTGACATGGATTTTGTATGCTTGTGCAGACCAGGTTTGCATATAAATGGTGTTCTGTACTATTGTTGATACCTGTGATCTTCACCTGGGTTGCCAATGTCACTGAGCTATTCTACCAACATGTGAGGAAGAATTTTTCCATCAAGTCTTAGTCACAACATATACAGTCCCCTCCAAAAGTATTGGAACAGTGAAGCGAAGTACTCTATTTTTGCTGTAGACTGAAAACATTTGGGTTTGACGTCAAAAGATGAATATGAGACAAAAGATCAACATTTCAGCTTTTATTTTCCAGGTATTTACATCTTGATCTGATACACAATGTAGAAGATAGCACCTTTTGTTTGAACCCACCCATTTTTCATGTGAGCAAAAGTATTGGAACATGTGACTGACAGGTATGTTTTGTTGCCCAGGAGCCTCCTGTTACATTGATTATTCAAACAATAAATACCACCGAATGGTGGTAGGAGGGGACTGTAGTTGTGTTTTCTGCGAGTGCTGCTGCCCTCAAGTGTTTCTCATCATTTTCAGTACCTCCTCTTCATGGTAAACCATTATAGACTAGTGGAATAATATTTTCTAGATGTTTTTTTATTTGCACAGTAACACACAAACTAAATCCTGTTTCTTTTTCTTTTTCAAATCAAGATTTTAAACTACCTAAGTGACTGAGCAGTGATACTCCTGCTAAATGTGACTTACTGGTGTGTATTGAAACTGCTGTGCATTTGTATTTCAACAATGTGTGTCAGTTGTTATGTTCAGGGAAAATTGCCACTGTTTAAACAGAAATTTTGATTAAGCCATGCTGTTCAATGATGTCTCTAAAGCTGTGCTTGCCCAAAAATATTGTATGTGCTAACCTTTAAAAAATCCACAATAAAATCTCACTTTGTCAAACAGACGCCTGATTAAAAGAACCACACCACCATCTGGTGGTATCACTGGGTAAAACCACAAAGTGGTGTGTCTGTAAGTTATTGCATGATGGTGTCCATGATGTCTGTCTGTTTACAGGTGTTGATCCGTGTCCATGCCTGTGGAGGTCTACATCCAGGCTGGGACTTATAAGCCGCCCCTCCCATACAACATGTTTTTTTTTCTGTTCTCTGGGTGAACCTACCGTTCAAAAATATATTTGTGTAACCAAAAACATTCAAAAATCATGTTACCTTGGACATCCAAAACCGTACAGCTCCTGGTGGTTCTGTGTGCTATCTGTGACAGCAGCTTCAAGTATGATCAAACTGGAATTTACAAGTTTGAAATGTTTGTTTCTCCAGGGTTTGATTCTTTTTAAACCAGCACAAGATGAAGTCCTTCAAATGTTAATCATTTCAAATTAGAGACATTTTTTTTCACTTCCCTCCTCTTCCACTCCTCTTCTCCTCCTCCTCCTTGCTCTGCTGGCCACTTGACAGGAATGTGATAAGACTTCAGCTCCTCCTCAGATACCAAGTCAGGAGCGCAGCTCATGAGGTCAAGACCCCGGAATGACTTGGGGAAGGCAATGACGCTGGGAGCCCCGACCATGATGGAGACCAGTCTGTCAAAACTGAGAAAAACACAGAGAAGATAGACAGCCTCATAAATTTATGTCCTGAACTGTGCATTTTTAGTTCTAGTATTGGATATTACATCTATATCCAGTACTCTTATTGCATGTATGCACTTTAATCCTGATGTCAAATTCCAATTTTCCATATTTTCAAATTGCAACATGCCCATATAGGATGTCACATGTACAAGCTGTTCATCCAGGGAAGAGGCATTTGCAGGATGTCAAAGGCAGAGCTACCCAGCAATAATAATAATAATAATAATAATAATAATAATAATAGCATATGGAGAACTACAGATACTAATGGTGGCTTTCCTTCTGGTCGAGCTGGTGGCAGCAGTGGCTTTGTCGGTGGTTTCTGCAAGAGCAGCAACAATGGTCTGTAATTCCACCACCATGGCAGCAGCAGCTACTGCGTGTGTGGGGGGGGGGGGGGGGGGCACGATCTCTGAGGACACCATGGATTTCCCCAGCTCCTGTAAGAATAGCGCATGAGATGGAGGCCAGACTGTTCTTTTTTCAGTCACTCACATATCAAGACTGACACTTTACATAAACACGGAGATTTGTGAAAAGATGCCCAACTCACAAGACTCTACTTATACTGGCAAAGAGACAAAACAAAAGAAAAACAGGTTATCATAGCACTTGCTGGAGCTTGGTGTGTGTGGCATGGCTGGGTCCGATCGGTGTGGGAGTGTGACGATCTCTGGGCAATTCAATTCTCCACTAATTTCACAGCTAGCTTGTCTGCTCTGGCTCTTGCAGCTGGCAGACTCTCCTCCACACCGTGGGAACCAGTAAAGCCGTCTGTTTCAGGCTATTACTGGGTGTGGCTCATTCTTTGAGTCTCAGGTCTGCCGCTAAGTGATATTTGAGCTGATGCTCTCCTACCCCTGCTGTCTGGGGAAACTGCACAGCTGCTTTCTGGTAGGTATGTACTGTATATAGATGCACAAAGTTGATTTTTAATTGAAGTGTGGAGTCTGTTTGACATTCATGCCCTTCACAGACACCTGTGGCCTGGCCTCTGTTCTCCCAGTCTCCACTGACTACGCAAGACTGCTGTTTTGTTTCTCTCTTGGTTTCTCTTTATATTTTTATCTCAGTGTTTTGTCTCGTTTCTTTAATTGCTTTGTTTCTGCAGTTTTGTCTCTTATTTTATCTCTTTATAGTTTTGCCTTATCTCTGTTTAGTTTGTTTTGTTGTTTTCTTTCTTTTTTCATGCAAGTTTTAAAGTTGCGCTTCATTACTTTTGTTAATTGTTTTAATTAATTTAATTTGTTTTTTAAATGTACTAAATACAAAGTATATTTGATTTATATGAAATCATGTCTGTTGTTGCTGTGTATTAAAGAACCCGTGTGATCTTTAAGCTCCAGCGTGTTAAACCTGTTGATTTCCTGTTGACCTGTTAATATTTATCTAAAAATGACATCTTAGTCCTCACGTCATACCTCGCCCTCGTCTTGTTTGTGACTCTTGAACAAACCTGTTTTTCTTGATTGTTGTGTTCTGAGCTCAAGTCAGGTCAGGTCAAGGGGTTTTATTGTCATTCCAAACATACATGATATGCACATATATGATATGTATATATAAAGAGACAGTGTTTCGCCAAGGACCATGGTGCTACATGAAACATAAAAAATAGTGCAGACAGGACTACATTAAAGTGCACACACAACACAAAATACCAAAAGGCCTACATAAAGTGCAGAATATGTTTAGACAAAACCAATTTTACTGTTTTCAGTTACCTGAACTTGAAATTGAACAAACCTTTGACATGAAGACAAATCATTTGCCATCTTCCTCTTGGTATCTGTGACAGCTGTCAGTCATCTAGAAAAGCTGTAATCTGATCTAAGAGGACTACAAACTTTTAAACCTCCTAATGATTGACAGCCGTTTGTGTATTTAAAGCCTCCTAAATGGCTTTAATTTTTATTCAAGTGTCATACACCCAAAGCTGCCCAGCTCACAAGACAGTACTTCCATTAGCACAGACCAAAGAGAAGGAAGTAAACAGGTCAATGTATCCATGATGTGTCAAAAAGCGTGTAACATAAAATTTAAACGTACAGTGTCTGAAAAATATTACTTATCTCGCTTATACTTTAGTAAATCTTTTCATTATATGTAAACATGCACTGTAATCTACATTGTATAATTTAACACAGACTGTAATGTCCAGACATTAGCCCAATTCAGAAATTTGACACAAAGCCGCCATACAGCCAGCAACAATAACAGAAAATAACATGACATAAATATATCGCTACAAAGAATCATTATTATTTTTCCCTATTCCCTATATGTCTGTAAAAGAAAACATTAAGTTAATTTAAAGCACTTAAAAATGTTTTAATTCAATTTGTTAAAGACAAGAGAGTTATAATGTTATAATATTATGTAATGTCTCGAAAATGCAAGAGGGAGGAGCAACTCTTATCAAGTGATCCAGGTGCATAACAACTGGTCCCTCCAGTTCTTATGCACCTGGATCACCTGAAAGTGAACGAGTTCAGTCAATTTGTTCAGACTGAGTCGACAGAGCAGAAGGCTGAGGCAGGGTGAGTGTGAATCCAACATTTTTATTATTTTACTGTCAATGTATCTGAGTCAGTTTTCTCTCTGTGTACTGTAGAGGAAAGAAATGTTTGAATGAACTCAACAGTTTGATTCATCTGTCCACTCAAAGTCATGATTGGCTGAACAATTCACATTAAACCTGCTGTAACCAAGAAAACAAGCAGAGATTTTGACCAGATGGAGATCTGAATAGTATTATACTGTTTACTGTGTGTGTGTGTGTGTGTGTGTGTGTGTGTGTTCGTGTGTGTAAGATGAGTGCTTGTGTGGACGAAAAGGAGGACCGGAGGACCAGAGCTTCTTCTCCAGACTTCAGTAATGAACCTGGACCCTCAGACACAAAGTAAGGGATCTGCTACTAACTTATTTGACTCATTCTCAGTTACCTCTGTCGATCTGGTGACCAAAATCTAACAAACTTTTTGACACAAACATAATTCTCACTATCTGTGACAGCTGTTCTTCATCTAGAAAAGCTGTTATCTGACCTAAAGGACTAATATAAACTTTTAAACCTCCTAACGATTGACAGCAGTTTGTGTATTTAGAGCTTCCTAAATGGCTTCCATCAGAGAATTTATAATCAGAATCAGAAAAACGCTTATTGCCAAGTACGATTTTTCACATACAAGGAATCTGTTCTGGTGAAATTATTGCATAACAAACATTCTCTAAAGATATAAGAAAAAAAAACAAGTATTTAAAATATAAACAATATAAATATACATAAAAAAGGAGGTGCTCACAAAACAGTAAGCTGAAAAATACAATTGCAGAAAAAATGTGCAGAAAAAAAAAAATAAATAAATAAAGAGGAAAGCAAAATAATTAGACAGCATCCTGCTGGACAGCTGGGTCTTGCCACAACGCCTCGTCCACATCACAGGCAATATCTTCTCCTGCCAGACATCAAGGCCTTGAGTGCCTTATCCATCCCATGTTGTTGTTGTAAAAGAAAAAAAGATGCTCACCTGTGGTCTTTTATTGCTTACTTCCTGATTGAAGTGTTAACAATTACATAACACCTGTTTGGCCAGGTGGCACATATAGTGGCCAATGAGCTCATGTAGTGTCATTTTAAATGGCAGTGTTTTGAAACCGCAAACATGTGACTTTATGTCAGATTTTTGTGTCTTATGCAGAGAACCGCGTTCAGTACACTTAAAAAGTGCCATTTCGAATTGCAAAATGTGTGTAAAGCAGAAAATGTGTTTAAAGATTTGGAGATTTGAGATGAGGTTTGTTTGCTCCCTATGTGTCAGTTTAAATATTTGTGCTATCCATGTCATTTTAGTGTGTTAGCAACTGGAAAAAAACGTAAGAGTGGCCGGTCCATGGGTTTTGTGGCAGACTTCAGTAATGAACCTGGACCCTCAGACACAAAGTAAGGGATCTGCTACTAACTTATTTGACTCATTCTCAGTTTCCTCTGTCGATCTGGTGACTAAAATCTAACAAACTTTTTGACACAAACATAATTCTCACTATCTGTGACAGCTGTTCTTCATCTAGAAAAGCTGTAATCTGACCTAAAGGACTAATACAAACTTTTAAACCTCCTAATGATTGACAGCAGTTTGTGTATTTAGAGCTTCCTAAATGGCTTCCATCAGAGAATTTATAATCAGAATCAGAAAAACGCTTATTGCCAAGTACGATTTTTCACATACAAGGAATCTGTTCTGGTGAAATTGGTGCATAACAAACATTCTCTAAAGATATAAGAAAAATAAAGAAATCAAGTATTTAAAATATAAACAATATAAATATACATTAAAAAGGAGAGCAGTACAGCTGAGCGAAAGCTACAGTACCAGGATTCATGTAATCTGAATGAAAACATGTTGGTGTTTGCAGAGCTGAGTACGACAGACAGAGAGCAGAGTCTCAAGGATCCAGCTGTCTGTCTATTAAGAGTGACCAGTCCATGGGTCTTCTGCCAAACTTCAGTAATGAACATGGAAACTCAGGCACAAAGTAAGAGACAGCTTTCACTGTAAACTGACCTGATAAAGATGATACATTGAGGATGAAGACAAAATGCTAAAAGATTTATATTTATGATGCCGAACTATGAGTTTAGATACTGTTTCAAACTAAAATGGATCTTATTTTTTTCTTTTGCAAAAAACTTAAGAATTTTAGAATTTTCCTCTAATGTTGAAGTCGCTGTAAATATTTGTAACTATTCAAAATCTAAAAGAATCATGTTCAACTGTTTGATTCATTTTCTCAGATTCATCCTCCAAATATTTTGTTGGTGTTGCTCTACCTCAGATCATCTGTTAGGATCCTCCAGATGCATCTTGAATCACTTTATATCATAACTGAGCAACAGTTGATGAAGAAGTCACTTTTAGAAAAGCTTTGCTCACCTTGATTCTGTTTGTTGATGCTTGATGAGTTTACTCTTTAAATGACCACTTATATAAAATATAGTAGTTCCCCAGGAAAAAAATAGACAGTCTGTCGATAGCAGATTGACATTAATATTAATAATATATAATAATAATATTAACATTAATATTGATATTAATAGATTTTAAATATAAATGTTGAAACATCACTAAATCAGTTTTTGCAGATCAGTAATTTCTCACTTTATTTTACATACATAATGTATATTTATTTAGAGATTTTCATGTCAGTTATTTATGCTGTTAAGGTGATAGAAAATGACACTCACCTTAGTAAAGTCAGTAAATCAGTCTGTGCTGATCTATGAAGGAATGTGGCTGATTCAGTCCAGTATCTGCTGATATGTTGATAAATCCACAGCTGAGAATGTCACGCCAGAGCGCTGTGCCATTACGCACGACTGAGTCTGTGTTCATAACAATGCAGATCTCTAAATGTTTAATTAGATAGACAGTTAAAAAAAGCAGAAAAAAATGAAATATAACAGACATCTTCATTACAGATTGAACGCTGAATTCAGAAGAAAATTTATCAACAAAAAACAACAAAGCTTGAGTTATAAAGAAATGTCTTCACAGAGAGACGAAGAGGGAGTCATGTTTCTGTGGAGGAGCAGCTGTCCCGCTGTACTTTGTGTGAGGATGTCCTGAAGGATCCAGTCTCTACCAGCTGTGGACCAGCAAGACAGACCACCGCTGTACAAAGTAAGACTGCACATCTTAAAATGTAACCTGCTGCATATTATAATGATGATAATAATTATAATAAGCTGAACAGCTTCAATTTAGTTTTTGAGTTTTCAGGCTGAAGATGTGTACAGTCTCTGCTGTCCTGATGTCAGTGGGGAACTCATTCCACTGTTGATCCAGGACAGTAAACAGTCATGATTTTTGTTAAGCAGTAGCTGAAGACTTTTATTGTGAAGCAGCTAAAGGAAATGTTAGCACAAATAAAAACAAGTCATGAACATATTCTGAATTATTTGATGGGTGGATCAGTTTTAAATATTACATGGAGGAAGGAACAGCCACAATGAGCTGTTCAGATGAAGAGCTGCAGACGAGCGGCTGAGGCTCTGCCTGTCGCTTCTGCTGTCAATCAAACACATAAACCAACACAAAGTCAGAGGCTGAGAGAGGAAGAAGCATTTCTGATGTTCTGATGATTTATTGGTAATGGTAAAATAATCAGTAGATTGACAGTTTGTATTTGTTTTGTCTTAAACTTTTTTCTCTTTTTTAGGTAATGATGATCTGCAGGAGGTTCTAGATGAACATAAGATCAGTCTGAAGGCGAGATATGAATGTGTGAATGAAGGAACTTATGAAACAGGAGGTGCAACGCTCCTCAACAGGATCTTCACTGAGCTCTACATCACAGAGGGACAGAGTGAAGAGGTTAACACCCAACATGAGGTGAGGCAGCTTGAGACAGCTTCCAAGAGGGAGACCCTCCATGACACTCCGATCAAGTGCCACGACATCTTTAAAGACTTACCCGACCAACAGGGACGCATCAGAGTCGTTCTGACGAACGGCGTCGCCGGCATTGGAAAAACCTTCTCAGTGCAGAAGTTCACTCTGGACTGGGCAGAGGGCTTGGAGAACCAAGATGTCAGTCTGGTGATTCTGCTCTCGTTCAGGGAGCTGAACCTGATCAAAGATGAGCAGCACAGTCTTCTCACGCTGCTCCATGTTTTCCATCCAACATTACAGAAGGTCACAGCAGAGAAGCTCGCTGCCTGTAAACTTCTGTTCATCTTTGACGGCCTGGATGAAAGCAGACTTTCACTGGATTTCAAGAACAAAGAGGTCGTGTCTGATGTCACACAGAAGTCATCAGTCAACGTGCTCTTGACAAACCTCATCAAGGGGAATCTGCTTCCCTCGGCTCTCATCTGGATAACTTCTCGACCTGCTGGAGCCAGTCAGGTCCCTGCTTCATGTGTTGACAGGGTAACAGAAGTACGAGGCTTCACTGACGCTCAGAAGGAGGAGTACTTCAGGAGGAGAGTCAGTGATGAAAATCTGTCCAGCAGAATCATCTCACACATCAAGACCTCCAGGAGCCTCCACATCATGTGTCTGATCCCAGTCTTCTGCTGGATCACTGCTACAGTTCTGGACCACATGTTCGCTACAGACCAGAGGGGAGAGCTGCCCAAGACCCTGACTGACCTGTACTCACACTTCCTGCTGGTTCAGACAAAGAGGAAGAAGAAGTACAAGAAGGGACATAAGGCGGGTCCACAGAAGCTGATGGAGGCTGACAGGGAAGTTCTTCTGAAGCTGGGGAGGCTGGCATTTGAACAGCTGGAGAAAGGAAATATCATGTTCTACCAAGAGGACCTGGAGCAGTGTGGTCTTGATTTCACAGAGGCCTTGGTCCCAGAAATTTTTACAGAGATCTTCAAAAGAGAGAGTGTGATTTTGCAGAAAACACTCTACTGCTTTATTCATCTGAGCATTCAGGAGTTTCTAGCTGCACTCTACATGCTCCACTGTTACACCAACAAGAACACAAAGGTACTGAAGGACTTCCTGGGTCCAGTCTTTTTTTTCATGGAGATGCCTTTGGATGTCTTCCTGTAGAAAGCCATGGAGAAATCCCTTGAAAGTAAAAATGGTCACCTGGACCTGTTTGTTCGCTTCCTTCATGGCCTGTCTCTGGAGTCCAACCAGAAACTCCTAGGAGGTCTCCTGGATCAGATGAACAACAGTCCAGAAATCATCCAGGGATCCATCAACAATCTGAAGAAGATGACCAGTGATGATATCTCTCCTGACAGAAGCATCAACATCTTCCACTGTCTGATGGAGATGAACGAACGCTCAGTCTATCAGGAGATCCAAGATTTCTTGAAGTCAGAGAAAAGATCAGAGACGCTCTCCAAGATCCACAGCTCAGCTCTGGCCTACATGCTGCAGATATCAGAGGAGGTTCTGGATGAGTTAGACTTGCAGAAGTACAACACATCAAGCCAGGGACGACTAAGGCTGATTCCAGCTGTTAGGAACTGCAGAAAGGCTGTGTAAGTGTGATTAACATTATTAATCAGTAGTTTAGTTCTTCAGATATTTACACCATAAATTCTTATTATCATTAAGTGTTTGTACTACACTATATCTCAGTTGTATTTTGTCACAGATGTATTTGAGCCGTTTCAAATGCTTGAGTGAGTGCACAAATGTAGATTTTTCAGTTGTTTGTACAATCTGGTTAAGTTACAGCAGCGTGAAATGCGAATATTAGTAATTTATTTAAATATTAGTAACACAGACATAAAGAACACAGTATGTTGTCTCATGTTTTCCAACTGACTAATAAACCTTTAAGAAGTTTTTTTTATTTTTTATTTTAAAGATTCTGTGGTCTGCAACAATGGTAGTGTTCATTGTTACAGTTACTCCCTTGTGCCTGGAATGAATCAACAACTGGGTCCCCAAAAGTCTTATCCAAATCCAGCCAGTGATATTTGATGGACAATGCCTAGAAAATGGATCAGAGGAGAGAGATTATCTCTCCCAAATGTAACTGTTCACTTGTAAAAATGTTTTTCTAATCAAGATGGCCTCATGTCAACTTTGTGGAGACTAAATGTAGCTACATTTTGTCTCCCCTCATCTGCAAGATTAAAGCAAAACAAAGATAAAAATTCTGCAAGTATGAGAGAGAGTGATTAGAATGATTGTTTCACGTCAAACACAGTGAGATAAGATGAGCTGAACCACTGACCACCGACGTGGAGAAATCAAATATATCAAACTGTTCTGACATGAAATGCATAAAGAGAATATATACAGTGTCCTCTTTCATAATAACATATTTTGTAATCTTTGTGTCATGGCAGACTTTCTAGCTGTGGACTCTCAGAGACTCACTGTGAAGTCGTGGCCTCAGCTCTAAAGTCCAACCCCTCCCATCTGAGAGACCTGGACCTGAGCTACAACAACAAGCTACAGGATTCAGGAGTGAAGACACTGTCTGCTGGACTGAAGAGTCCAAATTGTAGACTGGAGACTCTGAGGTCAGTTCACTGACTGTAGTGCATGTAGTTTATTGTACATACTCAGTTCAAATCCTTAACTCCTAGGCATCAGACTGTCAAATGTTGTTCACCCTGTGATTGTCTACACAAAACTGAATAAGTGGATCCTTCTTGACCACAAGATCTATAATATACCAGAAAACCATTTTACCAGTGGCTTTTCAGTACCAACCTCTGGGTAATTCCTTCACTTTGAGTGTCATGACTCACTCTGTACAGCCTATCCCTAAACAATGAAAATTATTATCCACAATAACACAATGATACTCATTTTAGAGAAAAGCTCATTGATTAGGACATGGTAATGTTGAGCTACACATTTAAAACCTAAACATGTCTGACTGGATTATACACCGACCGGCCACTTCATTAGGTACACTCGATCCAATACAGCACCTCTGACATAAATTCTACTTTTATGAAGCTCATAGTTTTTTACATATATGAGAGAGCTATAATATTAGAAACACCTCTCAATATAATGTAGTCCAGTTCAACACTACTGCAACCTACAACCTCAATAGATAGATAGAATATAATAGTTAAACAAACAGTGTTCTGACAGTGTTGAGAAAAAATGAAAAATGATGACCTTCGTAAAAGTAGAATTTAATTGGATCATATTGGATTGTAAGTCTACTTAATGAAGTGGCCAGTTCATGTAAATAGATTTTTATCTACATCATTTTTTATTTTTTCAGATTGTGGTGCTGCAAGTTGTCAGAGATCAGCTGTGCTTCTCTGGCCTCAGCTCTGAAGTCCAACCCCTCCCATCTGAGAGAGCTGGTCTTGAGTGGAAACAGCCTGCATGATTCAGGAGTGAAGCTGCTGTGTGATTTTCTGGAGAGTCCACACTGCAGACTGAAGAATCTGGGGTCAGACACCTTTTTTTTTTTCTACTTCTGTGCTGAGATTGATATGATGTGAAAGTTGTGGTGACACTAAACTGCAGACATCAGGCTGATATACTGATCTAAAGTCTATTTTCTTCTTCTGTAGTTTAGTCCACTGACTGTGGCATTTAAACCCTGAGTATAACAAGAAAAAACACCATTGGATAATTCACTCTGAACCTCTTCAACTTTTTATCTTAGATTTCACATCATCATTTTTTAATAACATGAATATAATAAAGAAATAAATCATCTGTTTCAAACTGAACTACTTTCTAAACCTTCTTCAGCTCTGAACAGATTATTAAACACTGAGTGGTTTTAAGAGGGAACATGTCTTCTAAAGTTACATCATTTATTCTTTTTTCAGATTGCGGCGCTGCAATTTATCAGAGATCAGCTGTGCTCCTCTGGCCTCAGCTCTCAAGTCCAACCCCTCCCATCTGAGAGATCTTGACCTGGGTGGAAACAAGCTGTATGATTCAGGAGTGAAGCTGCTGTGTGATTTTCTCGAGAGTCCACACTGCAGACTGGAGACTCTGAGGTCAGACACCATTTTTTACTTTTGTGCTGAGATTGATATGATGTGACAGTTGTGGTGAAACTAAACTGCAGACATCAGGCTGATATACTGATCCACACTGAGTATTTCAATCCTAAAGTTTATTTTTTCCTTCTGTGGTTTAGTACATCGACAAGAAATAAATGATTTATTTCAACTAAACTTCTACAGTCTCTGCTTCAGCTCTGAAAAAAATATTAAACATTGAATAACTTCAAGCAGAAATGTTGTGTTCTAAAGTTACATTACTTATTCTTTACTCAGATTGTGGGGCTGCAGGTTGTCAGAGATCAGCTGTGGTTCTCTGGCCTCAGCTCTGAAGTCCAACCCCTCCCATCTGAAAGAGCTGGACCTGAATGAAAACAGCCTGAAGGATTCAGAAATGAAGCCACTGTCTGATCTTGTGGACAGTCCACAGTATAGTCTGCAGACTCTGAGGTAAGTACAGGGCTGGAGTCAGTCCATGCTGGTTTCAGCAGTATTGTACTACACAAAATTTGGTATCAAAGCATGGATCCAGTATCTCATATAAACCTCCAACCTTCTCAACAGCTGCTTTCACAGCCTGTGAGAGGAGAACAGTGACAGGTTTAAGGATTGAACTGAAAGACAGAGAGAGTAGTCAGCCAACCAGATGAGCCAGAAGCTCGTTGTGTTTGAGTTGATGTGAGGATGACTGTTGTTGTTGTGTTCAGGTAAAAAAACGAACAAACTAAAATATAAAATATAAAAAAAGCTGATCACAGCTGGCAGGATTACAAGATGTTTAGAGGAAGTGTTCCTCATTCATCAAACTGTCACACCATCAAATCTGATCTCAAAGTGTTTGTTCTCTCATTTCAACAATAAATAACTGATTCATCAGTTCATCTTTGTCACCGCTCTCAGATCAGTCTGACTGAAGCTTGCAAAGAAGCATCATTACATGAAGTAACATTAAGTAATGTGGTCTTTATACAGACCAGAACCTCTGCTGAAGTCCAGTAATCACAGCTGAATATTAACGAGTAGTGAATGACTCTGCGTTCAGAGACTGTCAGCACTTCCACTGTGTACTTCAGTGACGTCTGCAGTCAACAGTCACTCCGACACGTTAACATGAGAGCTGAAAGGAAGCTGGCTATGCGACAAGTCCCTGCTGCTCTTTATACTGGATGTGCTGCATCACTGACTGAAGGGAGTTTCTGTAAACACTGATTCATGACTTCTGTTGTCTGTCTTCTTCTCTCATCAGCTTGAAGTTTCCGCTGTGAGTGTGTGAGTGATAAAAAGGTGGTTGTGTTGAGAGACGATCAGCTGAGTCCTGACGATCCAAGGAGGTTGAAGCAGCAACATCAGTTTTTCTTTCTTTGATTCATTCAGTCTGTATTTTTCTCTGTATTTCTTTGTGTTGGACACTCCACACTGTTGAATGATGGAGAACTGCCATTCATTTTCACATTATACTGTATCACGGAGGTTGATGTCTGCAGTTTAAGTATGATTCTCATCAGTGCTGGATTACATTTCTATATACTGGTTCTTTTTACTTCTGTATGTTTATGTTCTTATTTCATATGAATCTATCATCATATTCTGTAGCAAACTGCATGACTCGTAGAAACCAGTGTGTTGAAACCACTGATGAACTGAACGTAACAACAATGTAATCAAAATGTTAGGATGGGAATAAACTTGACCGATAAACTGACATCACTTTCTCTAAATGCAACACGTTTAAACTCATAGTAATAAATAGTAATAAACGAGATCAGGCTCATATAAAAAATGTAAAAAAGGATATGAAATGTTTTTTTGTTCTGTAATGAGCAGAAATGATTAAACATGTTGTTCCATGTGTGTTGATTGATGCAGTCATTTGTGAAATATTGGGTCATTTTACTTCTTTGAGCGTTTTAACAGTTTTGGTATTTAAATGAAACATGGAGGTTTAGATGGGAACCTTTAGTGAAAAATAGAAACAGCTGTCAGATAAATGTAAAGAGTACATTATTTCACTGTGCAGAGGAGTAGAGTGCATGTTCTGTCTGTAAAATATCTCGTCATAAGTCGTCAGCTAACAGCTGCCAGGAAACTGTCCTGCAGTAAAATGTCAAATACTTTCAGTACAGTGCAATAAATGTACTAAGTAGAACAGAATTTAAGCATTCAGTAAGTTTAGATGTTCATGTAATGATGATGAATGAATGACATGTTGTTAAGACACATGGGAACTGTGTGAACTTGTGGAAAAGGGGTTTAATATGACTCCTTTAAAATACTGCAAACATCTGCAGAGTCACTACTTTTTTTAATAATCTAGGTATAAATACTTCTGTACTTTAATTTCAATGTCTGTGTGAAGTAAGAATAAATATGTGTTTTGAGTTTTTCAGACCAAAGAAGAAAGTGTTATTAACCACCTGGTCAAATTTAAATAATTATAAATATCCACACGTTTATGGAATTTAGTGTCAAAATCAGGTAAAAATGAGCCGTATTCTTAGCTCTACGACTGTGGGGGTTGGGTTGGGGGTTGGACTGTAGGACTGTGGGGACTGTGGGGGTACGAATAGTCAAGCTCCTAAGTCCTTTCCTAACCACTTAGGAAGGAGTTAGGAGAAGACGACCGCGGTGTTCAGAGAATCCGACTGCTCTTACACTAGACTAGGTCATCATGCGATGTTGTTGCTGTGATCTGTGGTAAAACTACAAAGTCCAGAAGATGGACTACAAAACGCGCATCTGAGAAACTTCTCCCTATGCGCTCTGACCGTGTTGTTTCATGCAGGAAATATAAACGTAGACAACCCGGTGAAAAATCTGACTTCATTATCAACGTCAGAATTCAAATAATAAATGAATATTGTCCACCTGTCACAGAAGTCAAATGAAGTGTTTGTTATGCTGGTCGCTCACCCTCCTGTCCACTCATATAGAAACATATAGATAAAGACAAAGATATATGATTAATAATCAACGGTAACTTCATGATGATGTTACAGAAACAGTTTGTACTCGTGTGTACTTGTGTGTGAACGCAGCTCCACAGTCAACAACAGAACACACTTCATGATCAAAGTTTTTACATCACGTCAACATGTATGTTGACGTTCACACGCTCTCTCTCTGCTACAGTCTGCATCACAGAGTTCCTAAGCAAAATTGACTATTCGACCACACCCTGGGTCCGCTGAAGGTGCTGAAGCCACGCCCACACACAGGAGCAGTCCCGCCTCCCTGAACATAATGCTATGGCTAACAGCTAGTGCTAGCAGCAGGCAGGTCTTACCTAGCCCTACATGTTTGAAGCACCAGAAACAGAATCTGATCTTGAATAAAGGTTGTGTATATAAATGAAGGAACATCTTGTGGAGGAACTCTCAGAGTTCCGCAAATTAAAAAAAGGAGCACTGAAGCTGTTCTGGAGGCTCATGGTGACCTGAATCCATACTAACACGCTTCATGTTCTACGCAGGTGTGTGTTCAATATCATTAATAATGGCAGCATGCATCCTAAAACTGATGAGCACTTGGCACCTTGCATGGCAATGAATGTGATATGTGGTGTAAATACGCTTTGAGTGGTCGGGAGACTAGAAAGGTGCTATATAAGCACAGTCCATTTACCATTTTAGTTAAACGTAGAAGTAGTCAATCTGAGACATAATAGATTTAAATCGACAAGTTTTTTAAAAGTTTACTGTCGATTTATTGTCACTTTATGTGAAAATATTAAATGAATGTTTATAGATTTTAATAACATACAGTAATAAATGGTTTGGTTCAACTCTCTCTTTAATAAAGACAAACTGCAACAATAATTAACATTTTGCTTGAGACAGATTCTGGAAGTGAGTCAGTCTCCATAAGCCCCCTTATAAAATGTCCAACTTCACAGCAGAAATAAACATGTTTACAGCCTGGTACAAAAAAACTGTTTTGGTCTGTATAGCTAATTTCCCCGTTCATTTTTTTTTTTTTTAAGATATTTTTTGGCCTTTTCGAGCTTTATTTGACAGAGACAGCTTGAAGAGTGACAGGAAATGTGGGGAGAGAGAGATGGGGAATGACATGTGGGAGAGAGAGCCACAGGTCGGATTCGAACCCTGGGCCGCCGAAGCAAGGACTGAGCCTTTGTACATGGGGCGGATGCTCTACCGACTGAGCTAACCGACACCCATGACAAATGTTTTTTAGCTTACACATTCAGGTAATATTTAGGATTAAAGTTGTGCATAATTAACAGTGTGGCCACTTTGATTGACAAGAAAGTGCTGTTACAGATTAATATTAGGGTTTATTACTAAGTGGGACGCAGCAGAAGCAGTACATCCAACATGACGGCCACCGCCATATATTTTCGGCTTCAAAACAGCTTCGGAAAACCTGTGGGTGACATCACTCAGGCTCTGTCTATTCTTTATACTGAATAATAGATGACATGTTGACCTTTTGCTCTGAATGTTACTGAAATACAGTGTTACTGTGTGTAGTGTGCCATTACTGAATACAGAACAACCTTAAGTCAATTTAATTTCAATTTTATTTATATAGCGCCAATTTATCACAAAATTGATCTCATGACAGTTTTCATACAGAGCAGGTCTAGACCGTACTCTTTATAATATTATTTACAGAGACCCAACAGTTCCACCAGGAACAAGCACTTAGTGACAGTGGCGAGGAAAAACTTCCTTTTACCAGGCAGAAACCTCGGGCAGAACCAAGCTCATTGGTAGACGGTCATCCACCGTGACCAGTTGCGTTAAAGATAGAGAGGGACAGAAAGAAATTGTTATTATAATAATAGTAATAATAATATATGTAGTGGACGTCATGCAGGACCACAGCAGCAGCCATGATCCATGAGAACCTGCGAGACGAGAGAGCACAAAAACGCTGGGCAAGAAGTTAAGTTAGTAACACGCATTGATGAGACATAAGTGTTTACAGATGGAAAGGGAGACAGAGAGAAGAAGAGAAGAGCCCAGTGCACCATTTGAAGTCCCCCGGCCAGAACTGGTAGTTTGTTCCACAGAAGAGGAGCTTGATAGCTGAAAGCTCTGGCTCCCAATCTACTTTTGGAGACCATAGGAACCACAAGGAACCTTGAGCACAGTGTTCTAGTGGGGTAGTAAGGTACTATGAGCTTTGTAGGTAAGCAGTAGGATTTTAAATTCTATTCTTGAATTTACAGGTAGCCAATGCAAAGAAGCCAAAATGGGAGAAATATGATCTCTGATCTTGGTTCCTGTCAGAACACATGCAGCAGCATTCTGAATTAGCTGCAAAGTCCTAAGAGACTTATTGGAGCAGCCTGATAACAAAGAGTTACAATAGTCCAGCCTAGAAGTAACAAATGCGTGGACTAGTTTTTCTGCATCCGCTGAGACAGGATGCATCAGATTTTACGTAAATTATGTGGGTGGAAAAAAAGCAGTCCTTTGTTTTATGTGGACATTAAAAGACAAATC
>OX336895.1:25052466-25240986 GCA_946959425.1 Argyrosomus regius
AATCGAGAGCTTCGCCTTCCAGCTCCGCTCCCCCTTCCACACAACGGTCCAGTACAACATCCACAGTACTGCAGGCACTTCATTTTCCCATCACTCGTGAACAAGACCCCGAGATACTTGAACTCCTTTGCTCGACAGCAACTCATGAGCCAGTTGGATGACCTACTGACTTTAGTAGGACTGGTTTTGTGAATTCAGTGTCTGGGTTTCACTTTGGTTTTGGTCCAAGCTTGTACAGAATATTAGGTGATATTTTTGTTGTTGTAATCGTCTTTTTGTCTAGATTGTGAAATGATGTCCTGTGGAGCTGCTCTGTTTGTGTCCTTATAGTTCACTTCAGTCTCTCCTCTGCACTGAAAGTGCTCTGTTTGTTTTCCCCTCCCTCTCCTCTTTGCTCCAGTTTGTCCTCTCCCTCAACCCCTCCACTGTCACTCTTTTCCCTTTGTGTCTTGGCTCGACGCATTATCAGCCCACCTACGCTCCGCATTCAGTCGGTATCTGCACACTGCTCGCACACTAGATTCAGATTTCAGCAAAACAATTTGAAAAATGTCTCCTCTCCCACCATCTTTACCGTTTCCGAGCTCTCTGTCTGCTTGTTTACAGCACGAGTTTTGTCTCCTCATGTCTCCTCCTCCCTCACCTTTCTCTCCTCATACTGTAGTTCCCACAGTTGCAGAGATTTGCTTCCTCGTCATCTTTGCAGTTTGCTCTCCCTCGATCAGCCTTGACCTTACCACAGACCCCACCTGAACACACGTCCCCGTTGGCTAAACCAAAATGGGTTAATCCCTCATCAGTCAAACTGTGAACTGCGCCAACTCTTTCAGGATTGGGGGGGGGGGGTGTTGGCTCAGGTGTCGCAGTCCCGTTTCACACAAAAGAAACCTGATCGTGTGTCAGTGCAGTAACACATGCGCAGACATCAGGCTACAAACATGATGTAGACATGCAGGGTTGCACAGACTTACACTTTCTCTCTCTCTGTTCGTTTTCCATCTGTGAAAACGTTTGAGCTCACGTTGTTAAGAAGTGACGGAGGCTTTCTGTGCAGGTTTTAGAGGGAGAATGGGCTCTAACTGCAGTGTCTCTGTCCATCGTTGCTGTGTTCAAAAGGTGTTCTGTACCTTGTTTTTTGTTCAAGCGGTTGTCTGACTGATGTTTACAAAAATAAACCATGAGAGTCGACAACTACAATATGACAAAGGGGTTGTTATGACTTCCGTACTGTAGGTATTGTAGACATATAATAGACAATAGTTCTGTAATGTCTGATGTCATGAAATAGTCGGGTCAACACAGGTGTTTCTAATGATACTAATGAAGGTTCCATTCCATTTATTGCAGCAGAGACTTTCCAGTGAGCCAGCACAGCACAGCAGCGCCCTGACTCTGTGTGACCTGAATGGAACCTGAACCTTAATTAGTATCTTTGGTAACACTTGTGTTTAGCTGCTGTGAAAAAGATCAACAGTCCTGTGCTACACATTCATTCATTGCACTGTTCAGCTAGCCAGTGAAGCTAATGTGACATTTTCTTCAATATTTGCTGAGATTACGCTCATAGTTGTGCTATGGTGGAGATGTACACACTGCACTGGTAGTCACGTGTAGTTTTCACATCACTCAGACATATGTATACATAAGTATCTTCAGGTAAACTGCAAGCATTTTTGTGCTAAAGCGCTAAAGCTAGTCTGCGTGTCCGCTACCTTTCAGGCAGTGAAACTTCCAGATATTTAAACCTATACTTTGGTTAATATCCGTCTGTAGGTGTAGTATTTTTTTATCTGAAGTTCAAACAAAAATGTTTTATACAACTACTACTATTAAATTATCTTTTTGTAGCTGGTGGCTATCTCCTGATCTGCTAAATTGATATTAGCATGATTCCCCTTGTAGTTTCTAATGATACTTTGTAGCACTTTTCTTAACTTTTCTTGACTCCCTTGTATCTCTGGTTTACACACAACACAACAACAAAGCTCATGAACTGAATTGTTATACAAACAAAAAGGCTGCATCCTTGTTAGCCTCCCTCACGCAATCTACTGTTAGCATATAGCTTCTTTCAAGCTCATTCAGAGACTTACCTTTAGGCCTTGTCCATTTTGCTCCTTAGCATTGGCTTTAGGCTCCTTTTGAACCTCTTCCATGTATTAACATTAACTGTTAAATTGGCTATATGGAACTAATTTAGAAGAAAATGGTATCCAGGCTATTTCAGCTGTTTTACAGTGTCTCATTTATGACTAAACCTTGAGGTGTGGGAGGGACCATGTTAGCTTGTCATGCACGTTTAGTTTATCTTTTGAAAAGATTATTAAGTTGGATTTTGAATGTTTTAATTCCTTGTACCGGTCTCAATGAAAACACTGTTTGTTAGGGAGTGCTGAAGGTTTGGCCCATTGTCCACGCTTATTGTAGAGCAAATTATTTGTTATGAATGTGGTTTTTGTTTTTATGACCAGCTGAGTCACCCGGTATGTTTACTCGGCCTATGAAACTACTGTCTGGAAAGCTTTTTGATTCCTACCAGCAATTTGTGCTGTAAACAGGTCAACTCCTTGGCTTCTTTCCCCAACACTGAAAAAAGAAAAATACCATTGTCATTGTCATACTGTGCTCGTAATTGTCCCATAATTGAGCTGTTCATACTTGAACAATAGTCACATAGATTGGTAAATGACTACGATGCTGTGTGTGCTGCCTAGGGACAAACACAAAAAAGTTTGCCTTTCCCTCATCTCTCCTCTCTTCTGCTTCTCTCTCCAGGGTCGACATGTCAAGACGGGACAACTGGCGGCCATCAAAGTCATGGACGTCACAGAGGTCAGTAAACTCCGCCGGGTTTATACTTTTAATGTTTTGTTGTTAACGGCTGGCAATGCTAATTCTCCAGTTGGTTGCCATCGAACCGTTGCGGAAGAGGGCACAACTAAAAGAGCGGCGGTCAAACTCCAACCTTAGATGGTGGAAAACAAATTAGAAAACAGACATTAAATATGGCATTTATGTTTGTTTGATGTAGTAGTTTGTGGAAGGTTACAGTCTCCTCATCGGCCCACAGAACTGATGCTATTTTAGTCTCTTCAGTGGAGCTCAAGAGCTGCTTCATGTACATCATGATTTATTAAGTCAGTTTCCATTGGACTACATTTTGCTTTCATATATGCACCAATGTTTCCACCTTTCTTTATGTGCTGATTGAATTTTTAACTGCGTGATGGCTGAACTGCTGCTCCACTTTGGCAGGGTTGTTGAATTCTGTAACAAAAAGGTTCATCTGTAGCAGTTATCAGTCTCTACCAGCAGCCACACAATTCAGATCTTGAGTATTTGGACCTGCTTCCAAATTTAGCTTCATCGCATCTGTCGGCCTAATTCGGTACAAATTCTTTACTCGAGTGTTCAATATAAGGCTTGACACCAAAACAAACCCTTTCTCTGACTCCCCTCCCCGTCTCTCCGCACGGCACCCTCATGTCAATGTTTTCTCTCCAAAAATAGTCATCATTTTTAGGCTCATAATCACACGGCTTCCAACCCCAAGTTTTTTTTTCTTCGTCGGATAAAGCTGAGTTTGTGTTTGAAGCTCAACAGATTTTCAATTTCCTGAGGGCAGTTTAGCCAGTAGCCTTAAAGACTTAGGATTGGTATGTGTGTTTGTGTATGTGCGTGCATGCACAAGCGTATTTTCGAGCCCATGGGTGCACGCTTGCCAGGTTCCAGAGAGTTGAGTAAGGACCCAGAGGGCTGTAATTGGAGAAATTGGTGCTTCTCTGTGTGTAAATGTCCTGCTGCAGTCCTGGTAGTCTAGTAAATCTTCATCTCACTTCGCTGATGGTGGTAGTAGTGAGAGCCTTTCCTTTTACTCATCATTGAATGAGAAGCTAAATGAGATAATGGGAAAAGTATTCACAAACAGCTATTTGAGGTCACTTGACCATTTCCTGCCCAGATGCCTTAAAGAGGAATGAGAGTATCATTAAGGCTGTCACATAAAATCCTTTAATCCAGGTCAAGCGTTCCACTGAAGAGGATTGTACTGTCGGTCTGTCTGTCTGTCTGTGAGGACCCCGCTGCTTTCAGCTCTGTCCCATCTTTAGGATGATGTAAGGCCACATTTACACTTCAACGGTGTCTTATCCAAATAAAATCCAGGTGACGTCTTCATTCGCACGTAGCTGCATGTATGTGTCTCTGTTTGGCTAGATCACAGATCTGATGACAATCTGTTTTCCCGGCTACCTGCAAATCAGGAGGAGGTGGTAATGTACCTGAAGCCGTTAAGATGTTACCAAAAATGCTAAAAAAAAATAGAGCAGATCAGCTTCAGAGTAACATTAATAATTGTTGACAACTAGAACTTATTCTGAGTACGGGGGTTAAATAGGTTTGAAGAGAAAAGCCAGATAAAGTAAACCTCATTTTGTGTTTTATTGTGTTTTATTTGACTCAATCATCTCATGATTCTACCTATTAATGTTCAAAACCCTTGGGGGGGGGGTCCTGATCCTGAGCTTGGGGGTTTCTGAAGAATAGTTCCCCTCAAAAGGTCAATATATATACATATCAAATGCATATCATTAAAACTGTATGCAGGAAAAATCAATGACTATGCTTTACCCACCTTTATAAGACTTATGTTGTTCTAGACTAATAGAACCTCATCAATTCTAAAAACAGCTCCCAGTTGTAAAAGGTTGATAGCACACTGCAGCATATTTTGAATAGTGCCCCCCCCCACCCCCAGCAGCATTTTATTTTTAGACAATTGAATAGTTGCCACCTTTGCAGTCCTTTGCCCGTTTTCACACCCCTCATGGTTTTTCCTGTGGCTGCAGTCTGACACTCCCCTAAAGGAAAGGATGGACACAGCAGTTTGAGTCTGTCAGCGAAACAATCCAGTATAAATCATTAATAGTTTGTTTTTTAAGTTGAAGAATGGGCAGAAA
Source organism: Argyrosomus regius (assembly GCA_946959425.1). Taxonomy (NCBI): domain Eukaryota; kingdom Metazoa; phylum Chordata; class Actinopteri; family Sciaenidae; genus Argyrosomus; species Argyrosomus regius. The sequence goes on from OX336895.1 coordinate 25,057,425, forward strand.
AAAAAGAAAAACAGTCAATTCAACATCGATTTTGACAGCTAGGCCTGTTAAAGGTCCAGTGTGCCAGATTTGGGAGGATCTATTTGAAGAATATGACAGAAGTGGAATGAATAATTCACAGCTCTGTTTTGTGAGTCTTTGATTTATATCTACAGACGCCATGCGTCCTCCAATGTTTAGGCCAGGACGGTGGGTTACAGTCAACAACTACACCCCTCGACACCACTCATACCACACAATGATCCTTGAAAAATGCAATCTTAAAATCATAAGAATAGATATTTCATTTTATCAACAGTGATTTAGGTTGAAAGTTTTAGTGTTTAAACAATTTAACACACATTAACACATTACTTATTACACTTTTTGGCCACTTGGGGGCAGTGGAAACAAGCTGTGAACACAATATTGACATATCATCATTTTTTAAGTTGATATAAAAAACTTGTTAGCAAACAGTTGCTTCTTTACGCATTAATATGTGAAATATCTGCTAAATAGCTGCTACATGCTTCACTATGTTCCCTGTGTGTGTTGTTTGGTACTGGGCTGGTAATGTACAGTACGTTTTTAGAGGTTTCCCCCTGAAAATAGATGTTTGTTGTAAAAACCAACACAATGAACTGAATCTATAAAAACTTCCACAGAGTCAAGTGATTATTCTGAAAGGGTTCGTCACTTTGAGTGACCCCTTTTGTATGGAGTCATGTGATCCAAATAATTACTATATTAGAATAGTGATAATAGCAGCTTTAAAGGCTTTGATCTTCACTGCAGGTACTATAGAAAGGTTTAAGTATTCTCTATGATGATTCATTAATTTACGTTGGCTGCCTCTGTGGCAGGTAACCAGACACAATTTTGGAAGTCCTGTTCAAAAATCTGGTTCATGGTGAAATATTAAAAAAGGCAATCTGATTTTGGGAGCGTACCGTGGCCTCAGGCACAAATCCCCATTTCCAACTGTGCAGATTAAAGAGAGGACATGAGGAAGGGTCAGGAACATTTGATGGGAATGTGTTTATGTATTCATACAAGCTGAATGACTGAAGAGAAATACACATGTGGGGAAGACATGGCGGCTCGTTTTCTTTGTTTCACTGTTTCGAGTGGTCAGTTTCCACGCGGTTCAGCCGTTTTCTAAAGTAAACACTCTGACTTTGTCTGGACGCTCGCCAGGAACGACGGTTTAGCAGAGGAAGTTGTTCACGATGGAAAAAGCTCAAGCTCACGTGCACATACACACAAACAGCAATCCCATGTAACACTTATATCTATCTATGTGTGTGTGAGAGACCCATGAGGTGAACCACAGCAGCTCTCATACACTCACGTGTCACAGATTCATAATAACACAGCTATACATGTCGTTTCCTCCCATATGTGCTCTGACCCACATACCACTTCCTGTTACACGCACAGAGTGGGAAAGAGAGACACTTCTAAGAAGAGAGAGAGGATGATGAATGAAATCCAGTCTGAAGGCCTGGCTGTATAGAAAAACATATCATTTTATTAGCATTGTTCTTGTGCCGCTTTGCACTTTACAACATAATAAACAACAGTTGTGGATTTTTGGAGCTGGTACCAATCAGTCAGCTGATATTCTTTACAGAATCCCTCGAACATGATAGCTTTTAGTGTCTATCCATCTTTGTTGTACTGTGCTGGTAGAAGCAGATTGTAAGGTTGGCTGCTGAGGTGTTTTTCTGGGGGACTCATTGCAGTGGATGTGTCTAATTGCTGGTGTTTGTGACTCAGCGCTGTTTCTCTGTGTTGCTTTATTGGACGTTTCAGGTTGTAGCCTTTTCTGTCTTTGCTGGTGAATTCTGGTGAAGCTTCCAGTCGAGTCAACAATATACTATACACCAGCAATCTGTCTATTCAGATCAGCCTCAATATTAATAAATTGTACGAAGAAAGATTCACAAATGTATTTTTTTTGGATTTATATCGGTATAAATGATCATACAGTGCTTACTATTTTTGTGCTGTAAGTGTGTGTACTCTCCAGCAGGGTGGTAAGAGAACGAGATGAAAGGGCAGGAAGCGAGCGGGTGAAACCTTAGACAGAGACGGAGAGCGAGGGAGCTTAGATAAGGAGATGAAACTCCCTCTCCTGCTCTGAGAAGGTTCAGCTGAAGTGCAGTGGGATTATGGGAGGGGCCGCCGCTGTGCGCCTGCTTCTCTCTTCACTTCCTTCGCTCACATCCATTCTCCACCTCTCTCCTCCTTTGTCCATCCGTCCATTCTCTGCTGCTTTTTTTGTTGTTGTTGCATTCATCCAGATTCATGCCTCGGTTTTCTACTCTCCTCATCGTTTTCATCGTTCGTCTCCATCCCTCGCCATCTTTTTTTCAGTCGCCACCTCTGTTTTCTGTAAGAGAACCAGAGAGAGAAGTCATTGTGGATAGATTGAGAGAGAGAGAGAGAGGGAGGGAAGTGTAGCTGCAGCAGCTCTGCATTGGGAGCCTCACACTGCTGCTGCTGACTCGATGTAATCTGGTGGGATTCAATCGGAGAAAATCGATCTTGATTAGTGGAAAAACTCCACAGCAAGCATCTCTATCTCTACGCTTCTGTTCCTGTGGGAATGAATTGCTTTTCTCGCCACATTTTCTCACTTGCTATTTCTCGTTCTGGGAGTTCTGCACCTGGAACAAACTACACACATTACAGCAGATCTCTCTCACCTCCCACTGCTCCCTGTCCATTCAAAAGGTGTGAATGTGAAAAGTGGGAAGGTGTTGAAGGCATGGAATTGGTGTGTTTGTCTCCAAGAATACAAGAAAAGCCACGTTGAAACAAATGCAGATACATTTGAACACTGGCTGTATCTGTTTTCTGCATTTCTGTTTCTAACTTTTAGCCACACTAGCTGCAGGGTTGTAGAAATTCACTCAGTTGGTCTGTCCAGTGGAGGGAAACAACTCCACTGGATGCCATGATATTTGATCCAGAAATTCACAGTCTCTCCGAGGTCGATCCTAATGACTTTGCAGGCCACTAGTGCTGCCAACAGGTCAAATCTTCACTTATGCAGTTATCTAGAATATCAGATATCAGAAGGACCACAAACAAACTTTAGAGCTTGTTGTTTATCCCTCTTCTGATTGGTTTTCAATACAAACTGAGCTTTTTCACAGAACACACTGGGAGGATACTTTTGAACAGCCACTGTGAGCTTGTAGGGAGTAATTGGGACCATAGACTGTATAAAACATGGACGTAGTCACTGTGACATCACCCACGGGAGTGTGGTGGCTCTGGACAACGACATGGATTGTCGGTGAGGCGGGCTGAATGAAACCTGTCAAACAAAGCAGCTACACTGTTAATTCTGCATAACTTTAGGCCTTAATATCATTTGAACAGTTGAGTTGTATATAAATTCACCCTCAGTACAGTTGTCATGAACGGGGAAATTAGCTTTAGAGACCAAAACTGTTTTTTGTACCAGGCTGTAAACATGTTTATTTCTGCTGTGAAGTTGGACATTTTAACATGGGGACTTATGGAGACTGACTCGTTCTGTAGCCAGCCTCAAGTGGACGTTTGAGGAACTGCAGTTTTTGGTACTTCTGCATTGGCAGTTGGTGCTTGATTGGTACAAATAAAGATTTATTTACTTTCAGGATAAAAGTGTTATGCAGGAAAAGCCTCCCAAACAGCAGACAGACTCTTTGAAACATCCTGTGAACGCACAATAAAAGCAGTTTCTACAGACCTTTATCACAGCGGCCATTTTGACATGAAATAGTACACAGGTGTTAGCAATGATACTAATTAAGGTTCCTCAACCTTATCTTGTTATCATGTGACCTGTCAGTGTGTGGGATATGTTAGGCAGCAAGTGAACATTTTGTCCTCAGAGTTGATGTTAGAAGCTGAAAAATGGACAAGCGTGAGGATTTGAGCGACTTTGACAGGGGCCAAACTGTGACTATGACCGGGTCAGAGTGTGGGGTGTCCTAACGTCTTGGTGCCAGATACCACAGCATACCTGGAGAGTCCATGCCTCGACAGGTCAGGGTCACTTGTAGGAGGACCTACACAATATGCGGCAGGTGGTTATAATGTTATTTCATCTTGATAGCTTCTGTTCTGTTGAATGCTGTTTTAACCCAGCAAATAATAAATCTTTTTAAACCAGTTACATTTGTAGCGTGTGAGTTTCTGTCTTTTAGTCTTTATCTTGGTGCTCAGGTTGCTACCATTCATTGCTAACAAACCAGAAATGTGAAACGCTTAGTGATAGATTAGATATTACTTTAAAATATGGATTCAAGGTTAAACGTGTGATGCCTGCTGAGAAATAACAGGAACACAGCGAGTGTTCAAAATAATCCCTGAAACACGTTCTTCCCTCCAGGTTACTGGTTGCCTGTTAAAGACATGTCGACCTCTCTCGGCCTTTGTCGAAGCCAAAGTCTCTCCCTCCTACTCAGCTTCCATTTTCCATTATGCTTCCATTTTGCGGCCGTCCGCTCCCCCGGGGTCGTGGTTCTGTTAGCTCTGCTCACTTTGTGTGCTGTAATACTTTAGCAGCAATATGGCCGCCACTGAGTCTCCCCACCATTTCATGCCAAGGAATGATAATGAGTAGCTTCAGGACGCCTTGTTTTGAATGACTGACTGCGGATATATAGTTCAGGGAAAGCGAGACAAAGACAGACAGAGAGTGAAGGAAAGAGCGAGAGACGGAGAGAGGTGCAGTAATCATGGGATACACTGAACACGGGACTAAAGTCATTATAGGAGACAGTAATGGAAAGTGATGCTGCAAGGACGAGAGAGAGTGATCGAGACAGTGAGTGTCCAAAATAAATGGACAGTGTGCAGACACGCTGGAGGGAAAGAGTCATAGAGAACATATGACAGAGAGAGAGAGAGAGAGAGAGAGGATGATGTCACTGTCTCCTTGTCACGACAGCTGTATCCTGACATGCAGGTCACTTCCTGCCCGCCTCATCTCCATCTTTCTCGTGTGTGTGTGTGTGTGTGCTCTCTCTTAAGCTGTCTGTGTGACCAGTAGAGCTCAGCATTGAAAATTGGCAGCAACCCGCTGGGTCAGAAACAATTCGATCAGGCCGACATCAGACAGAACATTATTTAGTGCCAATTTTAACTGTCCATGAATTGTTAATTTCTTTTATTAAATGCAGAATATTTTAGGGTTCAGCTCCACAGATGTGAGTTTTTTAAATCTCTTGGGACTTTATTGCCTGCACAACACAAAAACAAATCACTATGAGCTCTTTAATAAGCATTTTCCACCATTTATGTAGGCAAATAGTTATCAGAATAACGTATTTTTAAAAGATCATCAGTATCAGTCCTATTCTTCTCACACACTGATAAGATATTTTCTGATTTAAAGGTCCAGCGTGTCAGATTAAGGGGGAATCTGTTGGCATGTAGGTTGACCTTTAATAGCTACCGACACTTCCACGTCCACCACCATGTTGAACCTCCATGTTTCTACAGTAGTTTCTCTTTACCCTTGTAAAGGAGCTTGAGGTGAGGGGTATTCATTTGGCTGCAATCTGCAACCTTGACGCTAGATACCGCTAAATCCTACACACCGGACCTTTAATTTATGGTTTTGATGAATGAATACTGGTTTCTAGTCAGCCAAAGGTCTTGGATGGCAATTTGTGATTAGACACACTCCGATACTGATGTATTTAAATGTCTGACTTTGTTAAATTACAAGAAACAATAACAACATTGAAAGTACGGTATTAAAAATAGTCTAATTTTGGAATTGTTAAGCAAAGTCACTGTCGCCATATTGATACAAGAGGTAAGAAAGCAACTTCTCTTGCTGCCCTGGCACCTTTTGTTCAGGTCATCACTGCGGTAACGTGTCCACCGGGCCACCTCCCCCTCAGATCGATGACATCAGTATTTTGGCTGGCTTGTGAAGCGTACAGAATACTCTAGAAGTCACTCTTTCTTCCCTTTTCTCTTTTCTGTGCGCCACAAGTCTCTGTAGTGTATGTTTTGCTGAAAGGCATGGCCATCTGTGCTGCCCTGAACATAAAGGAGTGTAACCATTCGTATGTTGATGGTGGAGGTGATTATTCTCTTCCCTTCTTTCAGCTGTTGTTTTCAACCTTTATGTCTCTCTGTGAATAATGTGTAGGAACGTTCCTGCTGTGTTTCTCCTCATCCAGTCTGTCCTCAGCATCTGTAATTATACTCACTTGTTCCAAAAACGTTCACATGACTGACAGCTTGTGGGCGATGGGATGTTCTGTTGACCACAGAAGGTACTGTGTGTTGACTCTCTGAACGTGTCTTAGTCTGATCCTGCTTTTATTTTCACAAAAATATCGTTTACAATGCGCAACTGACCGACTGACTGGTTGACTGAAAGGTTGGCTGGCTCACCTGCCGGGTAACTGGCTGGAGGACTTCTTGGTGTCTGATGGTCTGCTGCTGATGAGTGGATTAACAGAAGGACTGGCTGGCTAGCGGTCTGGTTTGTTGGCTTCCTGACTCACTGGTTGGCCTGCTGCCTGGCTAAATGACTGGCTGCCTGGCTGAAGCAGTAACCAACTGGCTGGCTGACTGACTGTGACTCAAGGGATTGGCTGACTGGCAGGCTGACCGAATGACCCCATCATCTTTACGGACAGTTGAAAAACTCCTGATGAACTCTTAAAAACAGCCTGAGCAGATTAAAGTGATAAATCACAGGCACACAGCTTTCTGTGGTGTACGAACAGGCGTTCACGTGGCGACGTGCTGCCTGCACTTTACTTTAACATCTCCAGAGAACATTTGGTTTGACTTTTGTCACAATAATAACCGCTTAAAGTGTAAAAATAGTTGGTGGTAGAACCAAGAACAGAGTTTTCTTTCTTTCCAAATGACTGACAGCATAAAAAATTCCTGCTTTTTAAATAATCATAGATAAGTTGAGCCGTCAGTTTACCGGGGCGTTCTGTATTTTACAGATAGTGAAAGTGAGCTGCAGGTAATGTGTTTTTATAGACGCGTAGAAGTCAACTTGTTTCATCTTTAAATGCTGAATTATGGCTGAATTGCCCTTTAAGCTGTGGACCACACTCAGAAATGTCAGCACAGTCTTTGGCTGCCTGTCATCTGTTGCTCTGGCAGCTGCAGCGCCCGATAAGACGTGTGTGTTTTAATTTCTGCTAGCACCAACATTTAACGGCGACCATTTCCTGTAATCCAAAAAAACCCACTTGTACGTGTTCAGACAGCCAACAGAATGAGGTAGCTACCTGCGGGGATAAATATAACGGTTGAATAATGTCCTGGCAGACATTAAGCAACTTTAACTCACCAGTCAAGAAGTATTTATTAGTTGCATTAAAACCAGTAATTAATTTGACTCCTACAGTTAATAGACTGTTCTTATGTAACTTAAGTTTGACATCATCTTTGTTATTATGCTCTCTCTTGTTAACACTCTTATATAACCGTTGTTTTGTCCCGTTGTATGATACAGTATTTTCTTTTCAGGTCAAACCAGCTCCAACAGTGGCTTGTTATTTTCTTGAGCACAGAGCTCTGCTTATGATTGGTCCAAACATGTGCTTCGTAAACTGCAGAGCTTCTTGTTACATGTTGTGCTGCCGGTGCTGTTTGTTCATAACGGAGATGAAAAGGTTAAAGAAAGGGTATATGACACATGCACAGCACATCAATGCAGTGTTCATGTTGTTACTGTCATTATTTCGGCCTTTAACCTAGAAGGTTCCAGACCAGCTCTCTTTTCTAACCAGTGTTTAATTTTCAATTCAGACAAAATTAGAAGTTTGGTTACAGATATCGATTTTAGTTGACCACCATTGTACCTTCTTTTCCCAAAGCCTATTGTAGTAATTTATACTAAATTGATGGTTATAGCTAGGTTTTTTTTTAGTCGCGGTAACATTAGCATGACTGTTCGGTTAGGGTCAGTCAGTCATTTCCGTTAGAATCATATGGAGCTGACTTTTGTGGTTTTGACTGAAAAGAATTAGTATGAATTTTGGTTCAGACATTTATGTCCCCCTTAGGATGAACTTTGTTGAACCTTTTCATTTAGCACCATCATCAGGTTAAAACTTTAATATGTGCAGTACTTTGGTTTATGACCGAAAACTTGCTAAGCTAAAGTCATGCTAAATGGCAAATATTAGCATGCTAAAGGGCTAAACTAAGACAGTAATCAGCGTAAACAAAGCACTAGCATGTTAGCATTGTGTTTGTTAGGGATGGGCATGAGAGTATTTGGGGATGAGTGTTGGACGTCAGTATTCGTTCAACGTAAAGAGCTTTACTGTATCAGGCACACGTCACTCGACCTTTGCCGCGTCAACACAGGTGTTACCAGTTATGCTAATTAAGGTTCCAGCACCCTGACTCTGTTTGACCTGTATGAAACCTTAATTAGTATCATTGGTAACACCTGTGTTTAACTACTGTGTCATGTCAACATGGCTGCTGTGAAAAAGGTCTGTTGTTTCTTTGTTGTTTGCCAATTTACATAAATGTGAAACCTTAGACTGTAATGGTTAGTCTTACAGAAACTAAAGTGAATGTGTGGCTATACAATAAATTATTGTAACATTTTAATGTCTGTGGATATGTTTTTTCTTTATGTTGGCTACAGTGAGAATAGCACAGAAAGATAGGATAGCCTAAACACCACCTGCATCTTCTCGTGGGTGATCATTTTTAGATTTGCAAGGACTCTTAATATGGAAATTACTTAACATGCCCATCCTTTGTTAGCATGTTAGCATTAGCTCACAGACCTGCTGTGCTTTAAATATGGTCTGACAGAGCTGCTAGCATAACAGACTTTTAGTTTAACTGACAGCACGCAGAACCTGATCATTTTAAGTAGAGCCATAGAGCCAGTGATTTTGTGAATGAACTCCACTACTACAAAATGCCAAAAGGCCAAGAAAAGCCAAACAGTTTAGCTCTCAGTTCCTCAGAGCTTTTCCTTTGTGGACGTACGAGGTTGCTGCAGCGCTCAGTTTGCTCGGGAGTCCTGGCCGCAGCCGCCCATCACGCTCCCGCTTATCGACCGGCCGTAATAACAGTGAAAATGTCATGTCGTGTCAGCCCCGGTCGGGCCTGTGGGATCAGACGCACAGCCGGCTGATGCAAAATGATCGCAAATAAATGTCACACGGCTCCGGCGATGCTGCAATGATTGAGAAATAATCACTGGATCTTGTTATGTGTCGGTCTGCGTGTCTGAGTCTGTACTGTAATATCCTGAGTGAGAGCGAGAGGTGGGAGTTTGTTCGGCTGTTATCACCTCGAGTTCAGGCTGTATCTGCATGTTTGTTTGGAGTCATATCCGTTTATTACACTGCTTTGGACATTGTTTATTTCCTTGCTTGGTTCTTCAGCACGTCTTTCATAGATGAACTGAAAACCGAACAGAAAGGAAAGAAAAGTTCCAGAGATTGGAGCCTTGCTGATGGGACTTTGAGTTTAACTTGGTTTCACCTATTTATTTGCCTTTTTCATGTTTTCTCTTTACTGCCTATGACTACAAGTGTTCCACTGGGAGGAGGGCCAGTGCTTTAAACATTATACAGAGGTCAAATCATTGGCTGTTCCTTCTAAAACATGGTGGAAGAAATGTAAATATTATGGGGAAATGTGTTTTCTAATGGGGATACTGTTTTTTAATGCTGGTTGGGGAAATTCCCCTCTGCATTTTTATTGAGCTGCTTGACATGCGGCTGTAAACACTGTGACTGTGCAGCGAGACAGCAAAAGCTGCTGTAAAAGCATCCAGTACAACTCTGCAAACCCCAACATATTGTTAATTCCTTTATTATAATATCTGTTGATTAAAACATGTAATTGCTTAATCTGTCAGTTTCCCAGAGAACAGTCAAAAATCCAACAATGTATGAGAATTTCCAGTTCTATAAAAAAGAGAAAATTTGAGAGGTTTGAAGTAGAAGACGTTTCATTTTTACTGCACAGCTGAGACTGTGTGGAAGAAGCCGCATACTTGAATAAAACAGCTCACTGTTGTGTGTTGAAATGTGTTGATTTGTGTGTTCAGTCATACGTACAGCACATGGTGATGTTGTTAGGTTAGTGTATTACTGGTTTGAAGGAAGACATATTAAACATGTTGATTGTAGATTTGACGCTGCAGCCAATAATTATTAAAATCTACACAATGTCAGTGTACTTTGGTATGTTGTAGTGTCAAATGTATGTGTAAGCTCAGCTCAAACTTAAGACACAAATGCACTTTAAAGCTTGACGATGAACAAATAACTAACTCCATGTAGTGGAGTTGGAGTCGTGTGTGAGTTCCACGTCTGAATGGAAACTGTTAGCACTTTCTAGGCAGGACAGAAACCCTTTTTCACCTACAGACCAATGGGACCTGATATTTCCAAAACTCAGTGCGTAGGAATGTTTGGACGTTTGAGTTAAAACTCACTAGAGTAAACCCGAGTGTGTCAAACGAGTAACGATGAGACATGCGTGTAGGTTTTTAAAGATTTGTAGAAAGTTTCCAGATATGTGATAAATAAATAGAAGCAGAAGTGAAAGTGACAAAACTAGGTGACCTGATCGTGCAAACTCCATAGTAACTCTTGTTTACCTGTCAGTGTGTGTTGGTGTTAATTTTCCCTCCACCTTTAACAACCTGGCCAGAAGAAAATAGATTTGTATCGTTTGTTTTGATTTAGTCCATTAGTTCATATAATTGCTTCCTCGCTGTCTCTCGGGTAATAAGAATGTATTAACACTCATCTGTTTCCCTGTCTGTCTCTCTCTCTTGTAGGATGAAGAGGAGGAAATTAAGCTGGAGATCAACATGCTGAAGAAGTACTCCCATCACAGAAACATAGCCACCTACTATGGAGCCTTCATCAAGAAAAGTCCCCCGGGCCATGACGACCAGCTATGGGTGAGTTTATTGAAGTGCAAAGTGCTGAAACTTAATATAGCAAACACAAAGATCTGACCAATCACAATCTCTGGATTCCCGACATTGTTTAAAAAATAAATACACAAAGAACACAAAAATGGCAGCAACCAATCCAGTCGAGATTCTGGCCAAAATGTCTTTCTGGTTTTTGCGAGAAGTTGATTTAACCAGATGTTTTCAATAAACTGTTGAATTTCATGACTATATATGTTTGGATATTTGGATTAAGCAAAATTACATGAGAGGGTGTGCTTTAATGTTATTATTGGCACAACAGTGATGTGGTCAGGTCCGTAATCACTGAAGTGCCAATAATAAGGTAAAGCTCACCGTCAAATGTAATACTGTAATTACCAATTTAAATAAAATATATGATCAAATATATATGATTATTCTGTGGCTCTCAAAATAAATTTTTTTTTTCCTCTTTCTTTTCCAATCTCTGTTTCCATGGAGATTCAAGGGACTGACTAATACTTGGAAAACAATCAGTCATTGCAGTAGACTCCTATATGTAATGGAACCCAGTTTACTACTCCAGCAAGTAGTCTGAGCCTTAGTAAGGACCTAGCAACAGAGACAATGCCTAGTGCCACTAACGTTTGTGGAGTTTCCAAACTGAATAAATACACACATATAAACACTAAACTGCTTTGCTTGTTCAGTCTTGTTGTGACTAAGATATTTGCTGAATAAAATCATTTTTCCATGGACAGATTCAGCTCCTAAATCCATGATCTTTTATTTTTAAGCTAATAGAGCACACCTGATGGAGGATGTGAGCTAAACATTTCCAATAAGTCCACAGCATTGTGAAGTTCAGAAGTTGAAAAAAGATTGATGTAATAATTTTTTTAAATTAAACGAAATATTCCTCTTCAGTCCATATTAGTCGACATTTTCTCTGAGGTCACTGAACTGTTTGATCTCTGACGTGCTGCACACAAAAGAGGCACACACCTGTATTAACGAGGTACACACCTGTATTAACGAGGTGCACACCTGTATTAACGAGGCACACACCTGTATTAATGAGGTGCACACCTGTATTAACGAGGCACACGCCTGTATTAATGAGGTGCACGCCTGTATTAACGAGGTACACGCCTGTATTAACGAGGTACACGCCTGTATTAATGAGGTGCACGCCTGTATTAACGAGGTGCACGCCTGTATTAACGAGGTGCACGCCTGTATTAACGAGGTGCACGCCTGTATTAACGAGGAGCACGCCTGTATTAACGAGGTGCACGCCTGTATTAACGAGGTGCACGCCTGTATTAACGAGGTGCACGCCTGTATTAATGAGGTACACGCCTGTATTAATGAGGTGCACGCCTGTATTAACGAGGTACACACCTGTATTAATGAGGTGCACGCCTGTATTAATGAGGTACACACCTGTATTAACGAGGTACACGCCTGTATTAACGAGGTACACGCCTGTATTAACGAGGTGCACGCCTGTATTAACGAGGTACACGCCTGTATTAACGAGGTGCACGCCTGTATTAACGAGGTACACGCCTGTATTAACGAGGTACACGCCTGTATTAACGAGGTACACGCCTGTATTAACGAGGTACACGCCTGTATTAATGAGGCGGTCTAACAGCTTCATAAAATCCAGAATATTCATTAAAGGAAGTTGAAATCCATTCTATTGACTTCCAGTGTAGTTGTTTAAAATATCTTTTCATTTAAATTTTCAGAATGTGACAATGTGGAGATGGCAGAGTAATATTTTTAGGGATGAGTCAGGTTTGCTGTCATGCTGATTTGAGCACATTCTAAATGTCTAATCGACCAATCAGATTGCTTGGTCAGAACTACTTGTTGTGTAATATGTATCAGCTCTCCCCCTCAATAACAAGCCATACAGTGTTATGAGTAAAAGTTACTGGACTACAGAGATGTTACAGATCAGCACTCACCAAATTCTCCAACATTAAGTCATGATTAGTGCGGCTATATTGGGGCTGTTTCGTTGCACTTACCCCATCTGTTCTCACACTTTATTGCCTGCAAACAATAAAAGCTAATACAAGAACTTTAAAGTGGCCCTACTGGCCCATCAGACAGGAGAGAGGAGAGCAACAGAAAAACACAACAAATCAGAGAAGAAGCGAATAAAGCAAATGAAGTGAACAGAAGAATGTGAAACAAAAGGGAGTTAATCAGAGAGGGGAGAAGCAGAGGAAAAACAAACCAGCAGCAGCAGCAGAGATTTATAGCTGCTCGCTTTGCTGAAGGCACGATTAGCTCATTTTATGACCCTGCAGCTCTGCTGTTCCTCGAGAGGAGAGATCTCACTCTGAGTCCAAAACACAGCCCTGTGTTTGTTTTTACAGCTGCTCCACGACCCCTCACAGCCCTCACTGCTCAGCTTCATGCTGTCTGCTCTATATGTGAGAGGGAGAGAGTCTGTGTGTGTCATTTTGATAGTTATCTCCTGCACTGAACACCACTAACGTCTACTGAAGGAGACCAGATTGTGTGTTTGTACAGTGTGTCAACATGTAAGACGCATTCCACAACAAGCTTTGTGATTATTCAGCAAATCACAGCAGATTGTTCTGCTCATATCATGACCAAAACCTGAATATAATTTATTCATATGTAGTATTCCCTTTGTGCTAGCACACATTTGTCCACCTCAGGATAAACATAATGTTGGAAACTGTTTTTATGCTTCTACATATTTGAAGAGTTTGGTCTCATGTCATGCAGAGCAGTGAAACACAGTTCACTCAAAGTATCTTCACTTGGATATTTGCCCTTCTCTGTGCAGAGTTTGACACCAGAAGTCTGTTATTGCATTTGTCTGCTGGAGGACAGAGTTTCTCTCTGCTCTCATTAAATCTGAGTTGAAGGCATGCATGTATGAGCAGGATTTTATGACATTGCAACTCGTTAGGAAACCAATCACAAAGTGTGATGTGGAAACTTGAAACCTCCAGCACACAGACACTGAGAATGAGCTTTTATGAGAAGTGGGAGACATGTTTTGTCGAACAGTTAAAACTTTTGCAATGAACAATATTTGCATAATCATAGATTCTGGAGGGAGTTTATACTTTTTAACAAGGTCACAACACACAAAGCAGTATTTGTATATGCACTAAAGCCTGTCTGGAGCTGATCTTTAAACTTTCATTTGGTTAGTTCGTATGTGATGTTACATACATACTGTGATTTCTAAACATATCAGAATATTCTTTGTGATAATCATGTTATTGATTTTAACCATAAAGCAATAACCTATTTATATCTGAGCATTCATGTAAAACAGTGATAAGGATGTTACATTAAAGTCAAGAGACATACTGTATGACCTTAAAGGGTTTCAAATTAGTTTGTTCAATTTTTGTAAATAACAGTATTTTTGTGATTTTATTAATGGAGTGGAATTTTTGCCTTCTTAAAGCGACATTACAATTAGTAGGTTTAGGATTTAGGTTTCAGAGTTTCAGAGTCTTTTATCACTGTGGTAAAAATGGATATCTGTACATATATATGTGATATCTGTATTTGTTCTTGTTGATTACATTACTTAATTTAACATTAACTTAAAAACTAGCGAGTCGACAACTTTGCTAACAGCCAAACATCAAAAAAGGTCAAAAACAGCAGACGTAGCAGCCAGCTAATATTACTTACTAGTCCAACAGCAGTCAGCCCAGCTCAGCTTCTGTCTTTTCAGCTTGGTGAAATAAAAGGCTGGCTTCTTGTACAGGGAGTACAAGTCAGTGCATGATGATGATGATGATGATGATGATGATGATGATGATGATGATGATGATGATGATGATGATGATGATGATGATGAGGATTCTGTTGACCTGTTAATTTATGGTAGAAAAGTTACAAAATGTTGCTTTGGTGCTCACATTTCTTCATATTAAGACCACATTTCCCATGAGCCCACTGGTTATAGTCTTCCATCCCAATCTCTAAACATGTCATCAGACACACTGACATTTCCTTCCTGATCTGATTAAAAGAGGAAAATATGGTGCGTGTGTGTGAGAGAATGTCCACAGTCTTCTCACTATCTTGTGCTCTCTCCTCCAGCTGGTGATGGAGTTCTGCGGCGCCGGTTCCATCACAGATCTTGTGAAGAACACCAAAGGCAACACACTGAAGGAGGACTGGATCGCCTACATCTCCCGAGAGATCCTCAGGGTCAGTCAGACTTTTCATTTCCTCAGTCAAAGAGTCAGATAGAGTTTAACGGGAAGCTCAAACAAATATTTTTTACTGTGACTGTTACTGCAAAGAGGTTGGTTCCATGTTGTTGCTGTTGATGTGATGCGTCACGTGCTGCATGTAAGATGTTAAAATGTTATATTTCTGCTCTCTCTGCAGGGATTAGCTCACCTGCATGCACATCATGTCATCCACCGTGACATCAAGGGACAAAACGTGCTGCTGACTGAAAACGCTGAAGTCAAACTGGGTATGTGATGGTTCTATTTTGGTTGAATGGCAGGTCCAGACGGGGCCTGTAGACCAGGACCGCAGCCTGCGCTGTGGTTTGGACGGCTGCTCTGACAAAATACTGCAGCACCAGATTTGAGTCAGCACCCTGCTGGTGCCAACTCGAGCTTTTTCATCTGTAACGTTTCACATGATCGCACAGTGTCAGGCCTTTTCTAAAAGTCTCACTCAGTTATGCAAATCCTTCCTCTTAACACACAGTTTAGTATTCACTTCATTTGATTGGGAAATTACTGTCGATGTATTTTGATCATCATGTTGCAAATTGCCTCAGAACCACGGCAGGGCTCCTCGGTGCAGACATCACGCAGCATGTCCATTAATGCTTTATTAATTCACATCACTCAAGTACAACAAAACAGAAACACAGCGCTGTTAGACAGCTGCAGAAAGAGTGTGTGTCCTCACATGCCTCTCCCTGTCTGTCTGCCTGTCTGCCTGTCTGTCAGTGAGCCAACGCACTTTAACCTCATTCATGACAGGTGAACCAGCTGGCAGGTGGAACAGCAGCACACACACCACCTCTCAACACTTCTCATAGTTTGGCTTTTACTTGGTTTTGCTTTTTTTAATCAAGTTGTTTAATGAAGTCGTATGTTATTTCACTAAATGACTTAATGACTAATGGGCTGAACTGTTCTGCCATCACTCACACACTCAGTGTCTGGCTCCTGTCATCGTCTGTAAAGACTGCACAAACACAGAATTACGTCTTGTTCCTGTTCTAAAAAACAGAGAGGGGGTTTCGTGTAAGAAGTTGTCAGTGAGTCAGTGAGTGACGTCTGCATCCCGCCAACAAAATGTAATATATCCTCTTGCCTGTTGTAGGCAGTCATGTTAGTCCAGTCGAACCATCAGACCAATCATGAGCTTTGTCATTACTGCTGCCTACAGTAGCTACAAATGTCATTGTCTCATAATGTGCAAGAAGGGTTGCAAAATTTCAGGAATTTTCAAAGTTGGGAACTTTCCATGGGAATTAATGAGAATAAACAGGAATAACCTGGGCATAATCTTGACTAAAACAACCAGATTTCATGCAAGTACACTTGAATATCTGCTATTGCTCAATCACATGCACATACACACTGTTTACTGCAGGGCTATTGAGGCCATGCCCCCTACCTGCACTATGCATTCCTCCATCACATGCAGAGATGATTTCTACAACCCTGGACCACACTTTAGAGCCCAGACACAAGACTAATGAAGACACACATTTGAGCCTGTGGACTACATAATATTGTTCAATAAAATATTTCAAACTTGATAAAGTTCTACTTACAAATAAATCTGTTGAAATGTTTTTTAAATTGTATTATTTTGCATGGATGTCTGCTTATGACAAAACAAAATGTTTATATTAATGTTTGGATATGATACAGTTTGTTTAAATGACCCCCAATTTGCAGTTAATTCCCATAAATCCATAATTCCCCTGGAGTTTCCGATTTGGAACAGTTCCAAAATTCCCCAGCTTAACTTCCCATGGAAATTTACCAGAAACTTTCCACCCCTTTGCAACCCTATGGGCAAGTTCTGATTTTGGCAAAAACCTGAATTAGTGAATTAATCATGCTGCCTATTCAGGTCCAGGACACTTGAATATAATTGATTATATCATTAGGAGTTATTGTTGTTCACTGCAGGAAAGTACTGAAAAATGTTGTATAATAATAGATACTTCTAGGCCGTGTACCCATCGTTTCCCATCATGCTTTCAGACGCTGGCACAGTAAGACTGTGGAGCAGGTATTAAACATTGCATTCTGTGTGAAGGTTCTAAATGGATGAACCCTGCAGACAACATGTATACAGCTGTGCTGAGCTCATCCACACTTGTCACCGTGTTTGCAGCTGTTTTTCTTGCTCTGGCACAGGATGATAACATTGCTGCTCTTAATTCTGCCTGCAAAGCTCTGATTGGCTCGATTGTTTGTCTCACCAGGGAAACAGCTGTTTAAGAGCAAAAACAGCAGAACTACTTGAATTCATGAAAAATATCTTGGTCGACAGTTCAGAGGTCTGGAACCAGGTTTCCTCTAATCAGCCGTGGATGATAAATACTGTGTGGATTAAATAGTTCAAGATAGTTTGACTGTACAGCTGCATGATAAGAGGCTGTTGTTGAAAGTGTTTAGAACCAATAATGATTGATATTGACTTTCTGTTTCCCAGTGGACTTTGGTGTGAGTGCTCAGCTGGACCGGACAGTAGGTCGAAGGAACACCTTCATTGGGACGCCATATTGGATGGCTCCTGAGGTCATCGCCTGTGATGAAAACCCA
Source organism: Argyrosomus regius (assembly GCA_946959425.1). Classification (NCBI taxonomy): domain Eukaryota; kingdom Metazoa; phylum Chordata; class Actinopteri; family Sciaenidae; genus Argyrosomus; species Argyrosomus regius. The sequence goes on from OX336895.1 coordinate 25,075,155, forward strand.
GACGCCACCTACGACTACAGGGTAAGGACCTGGATCTGCTGTGTTACAGTATATCAGTCCCCATCAAAGCTGCAGTTTTTAACCAGTTAGTGAGGGCCCGTCCAGAATGTGTACATAATTCAACAGACAAATAACACAAAACAAAACATTTTCTCACAGACTCGTGGCTGAGGGGTTTTATCCCTGTGCAGAAAGTAGTTTGTTAATTATCCAGAGAAACCTGGACACTGTCTCTGGATCAAATATTGCTTTAAGTCTGTTCTTATGAAAACTGAAATTGCTTGGCTAATTTCTGAGAAGTTACAGACCTTTAAAGTTTGAGATCCACTGCTATCTGCTTCCTTGGTAGATATTCTAAGTGTGAGAAATGTGCGCACAATGATTGACGAATCTGATCTTCTGTCCTTCAGAGTGACCTGTGGTCCTGTGGAATCACAGCCATCGAGATGGCTGAGGGAGCTCCCCGTGAGTACACATCACATTAACCTGGCGGTGCTTTGTTTGGCATTCTCAGAATGTTAAATCATTCACACAGTAGTTTTCAGAAAGGAAGGACAATAAGACACAGTCTTATCTGTTTAACATGTTCATGAAAACACAAAAGGTTCAGTCTAAAATGTGTCTGGCTCTCACCTGTCTTCTCTTTTTTTGTTTCCTCCAGCTCTGTGTGACATGCATCCAATGAGAGCCCTCTTCCTCATTCCCAGAAACCCTCCACCCCGACTCAAGTCCAAAAAATGGTGCACTGAGGATTTAATCTTTATCCTCCCGTATTAACAAATATACTTGTGGCTGAATATGCGACGTCATCTCAAACATCACATTTAACTCTAACCTAACAGGTCCAAGAAGTTCTTCAGCTTCATTGAGGGCTGCCTGGTGAAAAACTACACCCAGCGTCCTCCCACCGAGCAGCTGCTCAAACATCCCTTCATCCGGGACCAGCCTAACGAGAGGCAGGTCCGCATCCAGCTCAAAGACCACATCGACCGAACCAAGAAGAAGAGGGGCGAGAAGGGTGAGTCCCAGAGGGGAGGTCTGTTGAAACTTGGAGGGAATTTTATCCTGTAAACAACAACAGTCACGGGACCAAAATGGACTGCTGGATAAACATCTGTAAACAGTAGCTGCTCTACAACATTTTCTTGTGAATCATTTATGATTTTATCATTGTTTTATTCACCAACTCAGAAGAAGAAAGTCTCAAAATGTTAGTTTATAAATTTCATTTTCTTAAAGTTTCCAACCCTGATGTACGTGGTGTGTTAAGTTACATGAAGTTAAACCAAACTAAACACTGTTATATTCATTTTCCCTATCCACAGATGAGACAGAGTATGAATACAGTGGCAGTGAAGAAGAGGAGGAAGAGGCATCTGAGCAAGAAGGAGAGCCAAGGTAACAATATATTATCACAACACATATGAAACAGTATAAATGTGTAGGAATTAGTTAGTCCTTGTGTATGCAAACTGGTATACTATAAACAAGCTAAACATGCTAACTTCTCCCAATACAAGAAGCCAACCATTGCTGTATTCTAGTATGGACAGTTAGCAATGTCACTTTTAACACCAGCTCGTTGTGAGCGAGCACACCAGCTAAAATCTCTCCTTGCATCCTCCGCACAGCTCCATAGTCAACGTCCCAGGTGAGTCCACTCTGCGCCGTGACTTCATCCGGCTGCAGCAGGAGAACAAGGAGCGTTCGGAAGCGCTGCGTCGCCAGCAGCTCCTCCAGGAGCAGCAGCTCCGCGAGCAGGAGGAGTACAAGCGACAACTGCTGGCTGAGAGGCAGAAACGTATCGAGCAGCAGAAGGAGCAGAGGAGACGGCTAGAGGAGGTGAGGCCTCATAGAGGACTTGTTTTACCTCAGCCACGTGAGTTTTCTGTCAGCATCAGAGTCAAAACACCGTAACTTTGTTTGCACAGTCACCTGTTTAATTTAAAACCATATTTAAAGTGTATCTATTATTCATGGAGCATCACAGGATTCCTCCCAGGAGCTCCACTGAGTGTTAGAATAAGACTAAAAATACTCAGAGAAGGACTTGTGTTATTTATGAAGCTTCCTACACACTTCTCTACAAGCAGAGTGAGTGGCATCACCATTTTACAACACTGAGAAACATGAACTGTAGCCATCATACTGTAGAGGTTTGATGCAGGAAATAAGAAATCCATTACAGACGATGGCATGTGTTATTGATGGTGATAAGCTACTGTAGTCAAGATCTAATAAACCCTAATGGAGTTTAATACTGTTGATAAACGGTTAGATAAAAAGCACAATACAAACAGGCAGCAGGGAAACTAAATGTACTTTACGTGCTGTGTTTACAGGACACACACTGGACGTCTTCTGGTGTGTTTGTGGCTTCAGGAACGGTGAATGTAGTTAAAAATCTGGAAGTGCTCACCTGGTAGAGCGTGGCCTCATGTACAAAGGCAAAATAAAGACCGAAAGCCCCCAAAAGATCATGACAACTGTGAGCAAGTGCAAAAAAATGAGTTAGTAGCTGTCACCCAGGCGCACATGTCAGACCTAAGACTGTGCAGCCCGATAGTGTGAGAAGCTGGGGGGAATTAACCGGTTTGCCTGGCGTCGGCACACTATCTGTGTGTAATAAGATTAGAGACTTTTGACCTGGAGGTTAGTGGTTAGATTTTTGGTCGGATAATTTTATATAAAAGACTCTGAAATCAAATTTAGAACATTAATTGGTGTTCCCCGAGGACAAGTTTGAAAACCCGTTTTGTAATTATCCTCTATCTCTCTGAGCTGTGGTTCTTTTCTATTAGTGTCTGTGCGAGCACGGCTGATTTTCCTCCTCTCTTGGCCTGAAGTGGTCACATCCCTTCAGAAGTGGACTTCTCTGGAAGGAAAGAACAGCAACAGAGACTTAGATACTGTAACATAGGAATAGATAGAAGCAAACACATTAAATGAGTTTCAGCATGTGAATCCAGGAGCAGCACTTGTGTGTGTTTGTGCTCATGTTTTCCCACAGAAGTCACAGCTCCAGGCTGTGTTTTTGATTCATGACCTGATGGTACCTGTAGATAAATCAGACGTGAGAAGCCACAGTTGAACTCATGCCATGTCACAGAAATACCACTGTACATGTGCTCTCCTGTTTTCATAGCTTAAATTCTGTTGGAATCCTGACACTGAGCGCTCACAGTGTATAAACACGATGTGTCACAGTCAGAAGTGATGTCCTGCAGCTTTCACAGCACCTTTTCATACCGCAGAGACAGACAGAAATCAGAGTAATGTCTTCATCTGTCTGCTTAGAGAGCCAAGTGTTAGATAAGTGCCTGTCAGACTTAAGATATTACTCCGATTAAAAGATGAAGTCTGTTGACTTCCCAGCTCATCCACTCTGTCTTCATCTAGATTTTCTCACATCAATCAGGTAAATACAGGCACGTGTTCCCTCGACTACTGCTGTCCTTAGTCCTGCGTGTAAACAGAGTTTGCATAGGGAAAATGAACAGACATCATCATCATAGTCTGCAGTATTTGAAGGGTAAAATTTAAACTTTTATTGAAGCCATATTAGAACAGTTTTAAAACCCTTGAAAGCCCTTGGGTTTGAAGAAAACAGCAAATGTCCTTGAACAGAACAGAAGGCCTTGAATTCTCTGGATTTTTAAAAATTAAAACAAAACACTTGATATAAATCTATATCCTCTGCAGCAGTTTTGCAGCAGTTTTTATGATTGTAGGACTGCACCTAAATATGATTTCCATTATCTGTTCATCTTCTTTATTTAATTTTTTCTATAAAATGTAAGAAAATAGTGAAATAAGCACATTGTGACATCTTCAAATGGACTGTTTTGCTCAAAATACCCAAATATTCCATTTAGTGCAATATATAGCTGGAATCAGCAAGAAAAGTGACAAACGATTAATACATTTTCAAACTAGCTGCGGTCTCAGTGATGAATCAACTGGTCGACTGATTGTTTTAACTGAATAATGTCTTGTCACTATCACGAGAAAAGATTTGAGCTGCTTTGATTTCGTAGTGAGTGTCATCTCAATTCAGAAACAGTTATGACTTTTTCTGTGACTTCGTCTGTTTTCTGTCTGTTCACTTCCTTTTTGATGCTTTATTATAATGTGTCCTGTAAATGGAGTTCACTGTGATCAGTAATGTTTTGGTTTACTCCAATATCACAATAAGGTGAAGGTAAATGTGCAGGTCACATACAGTAACTCAGGACCTGATTTTGATACTAAAACTAATACTAAACTTTTAGTTTTCATGCTGATGAGAAAACAGGAGTTCTGTGTCACATATGACTAGACAAAAACCAGAACTAGGACACTGTCAGCTGTTAACTGGCCTCCTGCGTCCGCCTGCAGCAACAACGGCGCGAGCGTGAGATGAGGAGGCAGCAGGAGCGCGAGCAGCGCCGACGTGAGCAGGAGGAGAAGAGACGCATCGAGGAGATGGAGCGACGCCGCAAAGAGGAGGAAGAACGCAGGAGGGCCGAGGAGGAAAAGAGGAGGGCCGATCGAGAACAGGTATGAGCCGGTATCACGGGGAAAAATCAGACCTTCCTCATAATTAAGATTCTGAATGTGGAAATATAATCTGTTGTTTTCTGACATTGCGGGGTGGGCTGTGTTTGATTGACAGGAGTACATTCGTCGTCAGTTGGAGGAGGAGCAGAGGCACCTGGAGATACTGCAGCAGCAGCTGCTCCACGAACAGGCCATGCTGCTGGTGAGTGTTTGGCTGCTCTGTCTAACCCCAGAGATCACATTAATTTACATTAAAGTTCATTATTTGTATATAACCATATATTTGTATTCTCTGAGTATTGGTCCATATCCTCCTCTCTACATCTACAACATTTCCTGACTGTTATATTCATCAGTTTCTGTCCCAAGTGGTTAATTTTTTTAACGTTTCCACAACTCCCACATTGTTAAATTTCATAATGCAGGTACTTATTATTCCTCCGTTACACAGACTTTCCTGATTTGGTTTTCTTTCCGATCTAAACTGAGTGAAGTGAAGTTTTTGAGACTGACTTCTGACTTTTGTTGATCCCAGAGGAGCCATTAGCAGTCGAGGTCCGTACATAATAAATAAGTATTCTCAGGTTTTTTTCTGGAGAAGTCGGGATGTTTACAGGGCCCTCAGTGATGGTGATGTCGTCACCAGGAAACTAGTCATCCACCAGGAAGAGAGGGTTTCCCCTGTTTTTATTCCAGATGTTCCAGCGCAGGAGAAGAATTCAGTTATCTGGAGGGGTTTTTGGATGACTTGATGTTTTTCATTTTTAAAGTTTTCAAATCCTCTCGGGGTTACAGAGGATACTCAAAGAATGAAAGGATATGACCACTCATGTCCTCACTTCCAGGCTTCACACCATCACTTAATCATCGGCTGCACTCCTCAGGTCCTCAACAGTCACCACACTTCAGTCAGAGCTGATTTAAAGTGCTCAAACACTTTGACCAGGTTTACGAGAAACAAACTGCACACGTTTCCTTGAACAACTTTTTGCTATTTCACATGCAGTTTCTGGCAATGGGCTTTAAAAAGTATTAAAACTTCAAAATTCTTCTAAAACTTCTACTTCTAAAAATCATTGCCCTCTTCAAATTTCTCAGCTCAACCCTGACTTTATATGTTAATGAAATGTCATGGGCTTCAGGGCCGTAATATTTGCACTCCAAATTTGTGCTGAATATAATCTTGATTCATTTAATTTGAGTTTGCCCGTCAAAAAAGTCTTGCTCCTTAGAGACATTATGTCTGTTTAGTCCTTACTAACTATAAAGATCCACATGTACTGATTCTCAAAGCAGACGCGTTGGTCCAACCTAGCTACTGACAATAAAGCCTTAATTCAGTCTTTATTTTTTCTAACACAGTCCCTCCAAAATTGTATTCGTAGCACAGCACAGTCATAGTTCACAAGCATTCTGAGATATCATACAACAGCAATCTAACGACTGAATCGACTGTTGGTTGCTTATTTGTAATCCATTTCAGCAATATACTTTTATGTGCAGCATATGTTAACGCATAAAAAGAAAATTGTGAGGCACCTCCTTTTTTTTTGTGGGTGTGGTAATCCTAAGAAAAGACAAAGTCAAATATGTTGAGGCTGAGGCTGATAATTGAATATACAGCCCCTTAGTTGCAGTGTACACCTGATTGTCAACTGACATCATTTCTCTTATAAAGATCAGGTGGACTTTAGGGACTCTGCTTTGGGACTCTAAATGGCCTGTAGGTAAGAACATGTGTGGATCTGAGAAGGAACTAAAGTTTCTGAGGTGTCATCTAAATGGGCCCCTAAAGAATAAAACACAGTGTTTACAACTTCAGCCACCATCTTTCTGTCAGAGTTTTCAACTTCCCTTCCTGCACTCAGGAATATAAATGGCGGGAGCTTGAGGAGCAGCGCCAAGCCCAGAAGCTCCAGAGACAGCTGCAGCAGGAGCAGGCGTACCTGCTGTCCCTCCAGCAAAACCAGAACCTGGATAGTAACAAAACAGCCCAGCAACAGAGCATCAAACCCCCACAGAACCCAGAGCAGGACAGGATAAATCCCCCGCAGAGCCCCGAACCGGATACAGCGAAACAACCGCAGAGCACCGACCTAGATAAGACTCAAAATCGCAGTCTGGAAAAAACTACAGAACCCAAGCAACCTGTCGCTGACCTCCAAGGCCCCGCCCCTGACTCTGAGCCAGTCAGAGAGGTGATCCCTCGCAGCTCGTTGCTGTCGCACTGACTCCTGTAGAACGCTTCCTTTGCTTGTGTGTACTCACTCCCACTGCTTTGGGTGTGCGATGTGTACATGGTGATGGCTAGCTGCTGGTGTGGGATGTGTGGACGCTTTGTAGTTGAGCTGAGTGACTAGAATTTATGAATGTCTCTTTCTAAACTTGTGAGTCTAATCATTAAACCGGTCCATGGTGCAAAGTCTCTGATCTCCTCCCAAACAGAGCAGTCATCCTTCCTGGATTAGAAAACACTATCTAGTTTTTTCTTCCTGTCTGAACCACTGTGGACGAAGACATTTTCGCCTGAACAGCTCATTCTCCTCAGCGAGGACACTACTGCTCCTCTAATTGGCCTCACTGTTGTCCTTACCACCATATTAATGGAGTTACTGTAATAATTAGCCACCTCATTAGCTCTCAGTGTAACTCCTGTCTCTCTCTTTTTGGCTTCCCGCTGTTGCCATTTAGCACTTGCCAGGGGAGGAAAAGCAGCTGTGTACATGTAGCTTTTGCTGCAGGACTGGGTGGGTCAACATACAGTAGAGCAACGTAAGAACTGCCAGGACATTCAGATGTTTGCAGGATTTCTTTTCCAATAGTTGAACTCTTTCAGGTGATCCAAACGCACTCTGGCAGCCGTGTTGGGGGTTAAACTTGGATAACAGAGAACAGTGGGTGTTTGTGACATTGAGTTGGCTGCTTCAGCAGAAGTCAGCATCTTACACATACTGAAAGGATAGACGTGGTTTAGAACAACTTGGGACATCATTCCTGTCTAATAATAACATTATAATCGCCAGTTTCACTGCTGAACTCTGGGGTTGTGGCAACATTAAAAAAAAAAACCTTTCAGATTAGACAAAGTTATTTGTAAGATAAAACAAAAATAACAGTGAAATTATTACCCCAACTGACAGTTGTAACCATAGATAGTATAAATATGGACGTCGTATCCGTGACGTCACCCCCAGTTTTTTTTTAATTTAATTTCATTTAGTTTTTTTTTTTTTCTTATGGAGACTGACTTATTCTGTAGTCAGCCTCAAGTGGACGTTTGAGGAACTGCAGTTTTTGGTACTTCTGCATTGGCTTCAATTCAAAGCCACAGAGGTTGCCGCTTGGTTGTAACTGCCTACTACACATAGTGTTTTACGATGTTACTGTGTTTCCAAATCTCAGCAGTGAACTTTGTGATTACAATGTTATATTAATTATAGCGATACCACATTCACCCCTTGTGAATCTGATTGATTCTACAGCTTTGCATATTAAGTTGTCAGGTCCCTGAAATTGATCAACACACTTTGGTCAACAGGAATGAACTATTGACACACGTTTTTTTGATGATTTTTTATTTGTAGAGTAGCTCAGTGAAAGTTCTGTTGAGGAGCAGTCATTTTCAAATTAAGATATCTTAATTTGGGTTTACCTACAATTATTAAGATTTCAGACTAAAGAAACGCTCTCTTCAGTTTTTCCTGTGAATCCGTGTCCTGGACCTCGTGTGTGTCCTAACCTTTCCAGTTTCACCGTGAATGTTTTCCCTCCACATGAAAAATGCATGACACTCTTCGCTGGTCGCGGTGCCGCTGTCCTACTAGCAGGGATGTGGGAATACTGTGGCAACAATAACACTACTGCCCTTGAGGACGTGCTTTGTTGCTCCTGCTGGTGTGCCTGTATCAGCAGATGACTTTCTGATGTGCTGCTAGTACAAATCGTCTCTGCTCTGCAGGGGGAAGCTAACAAACCATAGCACCTAATAGCTTCTGTCCACTTACTCTCCTCTTTATGTCCTCACACACATTGACCTGCACTCTCAAACCACTGCTAATGCTGCTGTGTGTATGTCCTTTTTAGGCTGATGAGCGATACCGAAAGAACATCCAGGGTTCTCCTCAGGCAGCTCAGACCAAACCACAGCAGCCTCCGGTGCCACCACGCTCTGAGTCTTCCTACCCCAATGGGAACTCGGCATCTGAGGCGCCCGCCATGCACCGGCCTGTGGAACCACAGGTAAGCATGATGTCTTCAAACCCATCCCCCTATCTTCTCTACTTTCACAGCTGTTGTACACAGGCAACATTTTGAGCTGGTGTGGGGTTGGTCTCTAGTTACAGTCCAGTGTTATTTCTCTTAGCTGTGTCATAGTTTAATAGGCAGATGGAGGCGCTAAGGCTGGTTTAGCACATCATCGTATGCTCCCTTTCACTCCACGTCTGTCGACAACAAAGTGAACAGATTGTGAGACTCGTGACTCAAAAGCTCCTCAAAACAAAAAGTAAACATACATGGAGTCATATGACATGCTTGTATGTCACATGAAGACTGCCGTCCTGTTCATACTTTGATCTGACAAACCGCTTTCCATACAGATGGAACTACAAAGACTTATTTCATACTTCCTGTTGTGGCTTCAAATTAAAAGTGGCAGGTTGTATTGTGTGCTACAGGAAATGCTGACATACTTGCTCAGATTAAAGACAGATCGGTTGGTTAGTTGGTATGAGAGGATACAGACATAAGTGAACTAGTAGAAGCACAGCTTTAATGTGCCCACATCATGGGCTGTGAGCTGAATCATTTGGACTGTTGTGAATTGTAGAGGTAACAGTTATAATTACACCTGGTTGGAGTGGAAACTGCAGTTTTCTTGATGGAGAAGCTCTCTTGAAACACACTGCAGCAATCAACTTAATCAACACAAAGCTTTTGGTTGTAAACGTGCCATTTTTCCTATGTGCACGGGCCAAATTTGATTTTGTTTAGAGGATTCTGGCAGCCTGACGCTGCCACAGTGTGGAGGCTCGTTTCCAGGCTGGACTGACCTTATTAAAAGTGAATGGATTCATGGTGCTGTCATTCAAATTGCAAGTGTATTGAAAACATTCAAAATCAGCCTTGTTTGTAGCTTCATGTAACACTTTCTCCCTTCTCCACTGACTCCAGATGTTGCCTGTGTGTTTTAGCTTTGTTCTTATCATCTGTCATTAGGATTCTCTTTTTCAGGTGGCTTAAAAAACAACTTTGCTGTTTGAATGAACTGGTATTTTTGTAAACATGTGAGATGTCTTCACTAGTTGTGCTGCTTCTCTGTCATTTCCTCCTCCCTGAATTTAGCTCAGCTCTTTCAGGTTGTTTCATCCAGATCATGGATCCAACTCTCTGCTGTTGTTGAACTTCTCTACACTCTTTTTAGCTTCGGGGTTGTCATCAGTTCTGTTTCAATTCACCAGTTTTAAAGTGCAAATCTCAGAGCTAATGACAGAATGCTGATTTTCACACAGAGGAGCCAGCGGTTCTTTGTCAAAGTTTCTTTTTCATCTCAAAGAAGTCTCCCTTTTTATGAAACTTTTTGTGGTAATGAAAATGAAATGATCACAACCCTGATTATATACTCTTCTCCCATGATTAACTCTTTGATTGACAGGTTGTCCACCCACTCGTTGAAGAAAACAAAAGTATTTTTCAAAAACGTATTTTCTTCAGAGTCACTTCTTTCTGAGTGTGTATCTGTGTGTTTGTGTGAACATGAGTGGTTGTATGAGGTGCTGTTGTTGGGGGTTTGTACTTCTCTGCTGCACATACTGTATCTCCTTATTGTGTGCTGGTGGTTAAACACATCCATAATTCATGGGCACCCAGATTTGCAGCAGGGTGACTCAGACAGTATTAGTCATCTTCAGAGCGAAGGCTTCAATCCACTACGCATGAATAATCGCAGTTATTGAAGTCAGTCTGTTTTGAGGGGGAAGAGGGGGTGATGATGTAATGATGTAATTCGCTGCTGCGTTATTGATCATTACGTTAAAAGTGGATTCATCAGTTTTGTCTCATTAGCTGCAGGTCATTAGGCTCAGTTGCAGCGTTGTGTTTTAACATCGTAACACACAAATTCTTCAACGTGTACTGAATCAAACTTGGATGAGTTCATTTTGAGGTCTGATTAGAGCAAATTAAATGAAAAAAATGCAGAACTGCAGTGGCAAGAAGCTGCATTCTGTCGTATTCGCTAAAACTGGAGCTGAAACCTGATCTCATGGTGCTGCTGGACCCACAAAATAAGCTGTGAAGTCTGGTTACAATTAAACAACTAAAACTACTCGGTTAAGGTTTGGGCAAGGTTGTGCTTAAGTTTAAAGAAACTAAGTCCGGTTTCAGACCAAATCCGGTGTTACAGTAAAACAGGTTTTTGCCTTGATTTGAGGGGGGAATGCATTTTCCTTCACAGTCGGCTCGCAATTTATGCTGCAAAATTGTGACACAAAGAAGTTTCCTTTGGTTTGTGTCTGATAGTTTGAAGGAGAGAGACAGCTGTGGTCAAACCACACAGACAGTGAATGAGAATGAGGAGCACTGGTATCAAGAAAGCTGGTAAAACTGTGAAATAAGTTTCTTTTTTCTCATGTTTCACAGTGATTATATTCAGCCCTCTCCACTCTCACAATCCTGCAGTGATTCACTGCAGCGCCTGGTTTGGTCTGAATACAGCCTAAGATGGGATGTGGCCCGCAGTCCAGTGTCAAAATCAGAAGCTTTCCTGCCCCAAACCATGAATGTGTGCTTTGTGTATGAGCTGTATGTGGTTCTGTTTGCATGCTGGCCTGTGTTCATGCCCCATAAATACAGTTTGTCTCCATGCTTGGTACCGGGGATGAGGCTGAAAATTGGGGAGAATCAGATTGTCTCACAATGTCCAGTTTGACTTAGTGATGTTGTCAATTAAACTGGACAGGAGACTGAATTCAAAGCAGAACAGATTGTCTGCAAAATGTCTTAATTCATATGAATGCAGGGCTTTAAATTGTCTTGAAGTTACATGTAGTGTTTTTTACCACTGCCATATTGTAATCAGTTATTCTGAGAGTCCGACCCATATTTGTCTCTGGATCCTCTCAGCTTCATCTCCACATTCACTGCCTGTGCTTTTTGTTGTTGTTACAGTCTATTTTGTTCTGCCTGTGTCACTCTGAGAAATCAAAAGTATGACATGTATGATATGACATTTTTGTTGCACCGGCTGCACCTTTTCCCTCCAAAATAAGTCCTCTAATATGGGAATAACAGCTTTCACATCAGACTTCACTTTGCCCCTTTCCTTTCCTTCTGGCCTCCTTTCTGCTCCCTGAAAAGGTGCAGCCTCTGCAACAAAGTACAACATGTATGTACTTTTATTTTCTGAGGATTTCTTCCCTCCTCCAATGCACTCTTTAAGAAACTGGGTTCTTTAGGAGCTTTGCTTTGAATTTGAAGCCATACTTTTCAGCTATGTTCCATTGAGGCCAAACTGTCTTCAGGTTTTCCCTCCAAGTAACTGACAAGTCCCTCCTCTGTAGTTTAGGTGAAGACAGTAAGTTAAATCAGCTGCTGTGGTGTTGAGCTGATCTGTAACATTTCCACTCTCAATCAGTTTCAACATGAACAAGTCTCGAATGCCATCAGATTAACATTAAGATGAGGTTAAATACACAGAAAAAGATAAAATGTTCCTCCTTCTTTTTTAGCTCTCTAATAAATCTATGACTTAATTACAGGCCCAGCCTAATATTTTATCATTTTATGCTTGTGCACAGTTGGATGTTTTTAAAAAGGCAGCATAATTCTCTAATAAATAAGAAAATGTATACACTAGGGAAGCAGGAGCAGGCAGTGGTCATTAAGGCTTCAGTATCAAAATAAGTTTTAAAATCCGTCAGTGATGCAGCCTGTGAAAAGACATAAAACGCGCTTCTTCCTTCATATTATAGCTTTTCAACTCACTGCTGGAAGCCACCTTTACATTCAGAGATGGATAAAGACACCAGTGCTATCTAGTCCATGTCTGAAAAGGGCTAATGTTCCTGAAGCTTTTACAAAGGTGTTCCTCAGGGAACCCTTTTAGGCTCCTGTATGGCTCCAATCTAACGAACTCCTAAAGATACCCTGAAGCCCCTGTCCTTGTTAGAGTGCACTGCATGCAGACTGACCCGTCCTCCCCTCGATGTGTTCTATTTTTGTCGTCTGTAAGGTCCGTTCCCATCTGGCTGCTTTAAAGAGCAGCGGCAGTGTGGCTTCGTCAAACTCCACCGCTACCGTCCCACCCGTTGTGTCGCGGTCGCACTCCTTAAGCGAGCCACTCGCCCCTAGCTTTGAAAATCTTCACCTTCGCAACAGCCAGGAACCCCACCAACACCATCACCCTCCATCTTCATCATCATCATCTTCATCAACATCATCATCATCCATGCCTGCACGCACTGACCCACAACCCCACCCCCAGCTTAGGCCTTCGCCCCATGAAGTGACCCCTTCAGAGGAGGTCCCGCCCAGGGTAAGGACAGGACGAAAGAGCCCCAGTGTTATCTGGCAGCAGTAGTTTTAGACTTGACACAATTTTCTGCTTATTGACCAAACGGGACGATCGTCCTGATACCCAAGAGATCAAACTGTCATTATCCTGAGCTGTTTAATTCATTACTTTAATAGCTTCCCACCCTCTGCCTGATTCTTTATGCTATCAATAATTTATTCTTTATTGGATTTTTTTTTCTTGTACTGCAGAAAAAGACTAGGGGAATTATATATGATCTAATTAAACCCACATTAAATTGAAATACAAGTTTTTGTAATGAGGCTTGTCGGCAGCTAAAAATGACTTCTCTCTAAAACAAGGTTCAGCCTCATAAGGCTTCCTGAGGAAATCAGATATTGTTCTGGATTTATTCCCCCGATACACAAACTATCATGAGAAAGAGGAAGCTTGCGTCAATCTGTGTGATGTGAATCAGTACTGACATAAATAGAGGTAGCTCGCTGTTATTATGAGCCACAACAATCAGTCTGTGACCTCTTTATAACCCAGCCGTGGGTGCTGTGATAATGCGAAACACTAGTTAAGGTTGGAGTTGAAAAAATTGCCTTTCTGTCTCATGCTGCTTTTTCTTCTCACCAACTGATTAAGCCTTTTACTGTGCAGCCACAGAAGGACATAAAAATAACTGCAGAGGGAGAGAAAAATAAGCAAAGCAGGAGAGAGCCCTGCATTTAGAGAAGTTTGTCCCACCTGAATGTATGGCGTGCCGAATGCTTCAGCTAAGTATAGGAAAGACAGGAGAGCTATGTGGTCCTACCCACAAATGTGGGGAGTCCGAATCCAAAAAAGTAAAATAGATCTAAATTCAGTCCACAGATGGGAAAAAAGAAACCGTCTGTTCTAAACAGATCTGCTGGCAAACCGCACCACAACCCTGTCGAGACTTTATAGAACATAGTTTCAATACAGCTCATCAAAGCATCAGATAAACAAAAAGAAATGTCACAAGAATCATTTCAGTCTTGAAATACAGGAGAAGCATGTCGCTAAGAAAAGATTGACCTTTCACTGTCCCTAACTTAAACTTGTAAACAAAGCGAAATAATGTCTGTTGATGTTATTCTAAATAATGTTGGCTGCTGTGACTGGCAGGTCTGCTCTGCACTGCTGTCGTGTTTTGTTGAGCTTTGGCTGCTGCCAAATATTCTGCATTGGCTTGTCTGATTTTTACATCTGAATCAGGAAAATGTTTGACTGTGTGTGACACGTGACCACTACTGTGATGGTTCTGTTTTACAGTGGTGCTCTGGGGAATGCCAGGTGGAGATGAGTTTAGTTGGTGGAGGATTTGTCTAGAACATGTTTTATGGTGCATGAGTTGGATAAAAAGTCTTGATCTGCAGCAGGTGACATAGTTTCCTTTCAGGTGAAGGCACATCCACAGCTCATATCAGCAGTGACTTTAGTGAAGGTTTTGTGATGGACTGCTGTGTTTTTTGAGTATTTCATGTATTCGCAGCACTATGAAGCACATTCATACACACAGAGTGTGTATGTGTGAGCTGGTCACTGTCTTTATCACAAAAGGTTCCTGTCAGGACTACATCAAGGTCCCCGGTGTTGCCAAGGCGAGACTCGCCTCATCACCATGGCAACGCCTCACACAGCAGCCATGCTGTGCAACGCAACGCTGCCAGGTAAACTAACATAACCCTTCTGATTTGTATGATTGTGTTGTAACATATCTAATGTGTGTATAAATATAAATGATTACGTGTGGGATTATTAAAACTCAATAACTCAATATGAAATGTATAAATAAGTAAAGTCATGCCAACTGTTTGATACACATCTGCATGGTTTGGTTCATCTTGGTAATATAAACTGTAGGAGATTAAAAAATAGTCAGGAAATGACAGAAAATCTGAATTTTTGCAATAGCTTATTAAATTTGTTAATAGTTCCATTTTAATAAATCTCCATGAAATACATGGACATTAAACATAAAATAAAATTAGCATCAAATTACAGACAGAAGAAAAGTTTATAGGAGTTGAAGTGGGCCCAGAATAGTACCCTGTGGGACTCCACTGATTATATCTTTAGAGGACAATATACAGTATTAGTGCAGCTACTGTGTGTTCGTGCAGAACACTTTGTGGGAGTTGAATCAGTCCAGGACTCTGACACAAATGATATCTTAAAGAAACTGAAACTCCACAATGTCAATTTGTAAAAGAAAGTCATTTGCACCCTCCAGGAGTCGAAGTGCTGTGAAGCAGTGTGAAACCAGGCTGCTGTTTTCAACTATGTAATTAAAAAGACATGAAAAACAATGACTTTCTGAAAGACACTGGCAAAAATATACTTGTTTGGAGATCTAACACACACACATAGAGGATTGTGTCTGTACACTCAGTGTCTTCACTGTGCTGCTATAGTCATTGTCTATGGAGTTGTGTGGGAGGGTTTATGTAACAGAGCTAGCTGTCTAACTTTGTGACACACACACACACACACACACACACACACACACACACACACACACACATTCACATCTTTCTATTTCCAAACCACGAGCCTTCTCATGAGAGTCTGTGTCATTTCTCTCCCTTCTTCAGACCCTGCAGCTGTACAACACACACTCTGTTCTTACTGTACAATTATTTATTTAGCATATTTCTGTTCCTCATTGTGGACTTGTTTTTATGTTAAACAGAATATTCTAAAATTATAATTTTATAGTCTTTCCCACTGTAGTTTAGAGTAGCACTGTAAATGAGTGTGATGTGTACCCCTTATGTCTCTTTGTATTTATTATTTATTGTTTGTTTTTCTCAAAACAAACATTTTTTTTGTTTGTTTCATTTATTGAAATTATTGATTATGCAAAAGCCCTACTGAAATTAAAAGTGTAAACACATTTACCCCATTTTTAGGCATATTCTAATATTGAATATTATTTTAGCTGTTAGCATGTTGAATCTAATAATATGAAACGCATCAAATCACACCGTGCAGTCAATCTACAGCCTTACCAGTTAAAAGTCTCTACAATGGCTTCATCTCTGACTCTATTGACTTCGGTGTCTGTTGGCTCTACAGTGCGGCGGAGCCTCGGCTGCTGTGGGAGCGAGTGGAGAAACTGGTTCCCAGACCAACCAGTAACACTGGCAGCGGAGGCTCCAGTTCCTCCAGCAGTTCCAGTAACTCCAGCTCTCAGCCCGGTTCTCACTGCGGCTCTGGAGAAAGGTTCAGGGCCCGCTGTGAGTCCACACACACTTTTAACAAACATGCAGGAGGTGGACAATATAACCACATTAAAATAGCTTTTTCTAGTAAACAAACACTGACCTTTTCACCTCCACCTCCTTCAGCCTCTTCCAAATCAGAGGGTTCACCCCTCCAACGGCCAGAGAATGCTGGGAAAAAACCAGAGGAGAGGAGGGACTTGGTCAGACCGAGCAGGCCAGCGGTGAGAGTTGACTCAAAGCTGACTAGCCAGTACTGTAGCTCGATAGCTGGGATGGATCTAGATCTAGTGCCCAGTGTGTGTGTGTGTGTGTGTGTGTGTGTGTGTGTGTGTGTGTGTGTGTGTGTGTGTGTGGGTGTGTGTGGTGTGTGTGTGTGTGTGTAGTCATAATGACATGATGGAATATGTGTGATGATTTAGTGTGACCTGATGGGACATTTGGCTTGTGAGTGTGGGAATGATAGTAAACTGGCTTCTTAGGAGTGACGTGGTGATAAATGGTTGTTTTATCTTCGGACTGAGCTCACTGGCTGAGGGGTTTCCTGCACTTATCGCTTGCTTTCTCTCCACTGGTCCTTCTGCCTGGGTGGTGGCCATCTTAACTCATGCCTTCTCTAACCTTAATAAAGAATTGACATAGTATAATTCTAAGTTTTCATCTTTGCAGCTCTAATACTTGTCTCATTAGAATTAATCCACTAACCTGACCTACAGTAGCTTGAAGAGCATCAGCTGTCCGGCAGTCATCTCTTTTCTAGCTTCATCTTCTGGCTTTGCTGCTCTTGCGTTGACTTCTCATTGGCTGGCGTTCCTCTATAACCACTCTTCCTCTCCAGCAGCTTTCTGTTTCCTGCTTTACCTTCTTTCACTTTTTTAACTGAAAATATGATATGACTGATCTTGGCTAACGACTCAGATGAAGAATGGCCAAAGTTCCAACACAGGGAGAAAAGTGAGTGAGATAAACTGACCTCTGACTCAGGTTTTTACCTTTCACCTCCTGACCTTTAGGACCTGACGGCTCTGGCCAAGGAGCTGCGTGCAGTTGATGACGTTCGCCCCCCAAATAAGGTGACAGATTATTCATCCTCCAGTGAAGAGTCGGACACCACTGATGAAGATGACGACGAAGAGGTAGACCAGGAGGCAGGCGAGGAGTCAACCTCTGGCCCGGAGGACTCCAGAGCTGTGTACGTATACAACCTTAACCTCTGATCTCGTACACATGGTCAGATTCCGCCCTGTTAGCTCACCTGGTACGCGTTCGTGTTGAATAGTTCTTTGTCTCTCCTGCAGCTCGTCCAGACTGAGTAACGGAGAGACAGAGTCGGTGAAGACTATGATCGTTCACGATGAAGGCGAGAGCGACGCAGGCTCGACACCCTGCAAAGACAGCACGCTGATCGTCAGACAGGTACCGGCCGAAAGGAAAGAAAACAACAAACATCGGCTAAACAAAGCAGTCATTCACCACATACTTTGAGTTATTCTGTTGTGTATTTTGTTCATTCATACCCCAAGTGTGTGTTTTTCCATTTTGTTTGCATGTTCTGTTCTTGTATACGTCGTGACTGGTGGAGAGCAGCTTAGTGTTACAAAGTGTTGAAGTTCAGTAATGGGGATTTATTCTAACATTAGATATTTAATTAGGTTTTGTTACATTTTAGATCCATTTAGGACTTCAGGCTGATACTTAAGACATTATCATGTGTATTTAGCACCACTGAATGACTCAGCATATTGTTTTAGCATATAATTCATGACTAACAAGAGTTTTCTTTGCGCCTGTAGAATAGCCACTGTAGTTTGCCCTTTGCTCTAGCTAACACCTTCCCCTCCCCTGAACTCATCAGGAACACATCTAGACCCAAAGTCGTCTACCCCTCTTTCTACTTCCAGAGTGCAGGTGACAACAGAAAGCGTCCAAGCCCCGGCCCGGGCCAAGCCCAGACCCCCGTCCGGCTTGCGGGCTTTGCCCCAAGTCCCGGCTCGGGCCCGGGCCTCGGCCAGCACACCCCCAGTCCCCACCACCATCATCATCACCACCACCATCACCCCACACAGCACTCGGACAGGAACGGCTTTGCCGGTCGCATCCACCACCTCCCAGACCTGATCCAGCAGAGCCATCATTCCTCCCCCTCCTCCACTGCATCCAACTCCCCTTCCTCCTCCAGCCTTGCCAGCCCCTCCTCCATGTCCCCTCAGAGTCCCCTGGACAAGCTCGGCATCCTCACAGAGGTATGTCCCCCAGGCCCCAAACGTTGTGTGATCAACGCATCTAATTTTTCTGTCCTGGATTGGGTAGGCCGCCCTCTGCTGGTCACTGTTGGCACTGATGTTTTTTTCCTCCTTTGGTGTAAGCTTCCTGCACAGAGATGTGGAATTACAGCTGGAAGACAAAGTAGACTTAGATTTTTTTAAAGGTTTTATTTGCCCTGTGAGCAACCATCTTGAGTTCATTGTACATGTTTTTAAGTACTTTGGTTTAAAATCCAGTACTACAATAATGTGGTCCGACCGCTCCTCAGTCAGTTTTATATTTATGAGCACAGATCTGTTAGTTAAGTGTCCTCGGAGGCTAGTTGTGCTTTTACAAGCATTCTCCCCCCCTCAGCACTAAATCTCATCTGATTCCTTATTGCCTATTTTCATCAAACGAGTCATATTCTCACATTCCCCACACAATAGATCACAGCAAACAGAGCTGTTAGGAGCGCCACGGCAAGTATGTTTCCCCAGAAAATCCTTTTTTTTAAACCAAATTTTTGTTTCTCCTTTTGTTCTTTTTGTCAGCAGCACTCCATATGTTTTACCCTCCACCATTGTTTTTGCCTTTTTCCTCAGTATATATCATTTTACCCTCCAATTGAATGCTTGTTGTATTTGCATGCAAAACATACACAAATATATCAGTTTGCCTGCTTGTTTGACTGCATTGTCTTGTTAATTGTTTACATGAAGCATTATCTGTAGACATTTAATTCTGTAAAAGTGTTTGACCTTTCAAAAATGTGATATTCTGTCACCACTAACTCTCATTCTGTCTCACTGTAGAGCCAATCTAGTAACAACATGCAGAAACACAAGTCCTCTTCCTCCTTCACTCCGTTCATCGACCCACGCCTCCTCCAAGTCTCTCCATCCACTGGCAGCGCTCTCAACAACGTCGGTAAGTCTCGTCCCACTGGCTGCTGAGAATAATCAGATACCAAAAGGTTTCCGATGCACAGCAAGTTTTAGGTACTTTCTTTAAACGTGTGATCCAGGCGTCCACAGGCCTTTTCATCGAAAGATCCAGGAACTGGAGAAAACTCAGGACCTGTGAGGTTTAGAAGCTACGAAACGTTTCATGAGTGTGATCTGCTTTCTATTTGCCGCTCGCGTTCAGGAACATTAAGTTTGGAAAATCAGAAGTTAAAA
Organism: Argyrosomus regius; assembly: GCA_946959425.1. Taxonomy (NCBI): domain Eukaryota; kingdom Metazoa; phylum Chordata; class Actinopteri; family Sciaenidae; genus Argyrosomus; species Argyrosomus regius. The sequence goes on from OX336895.1 coordinate 25,094,885, forward strand.
AACTGGGACAGTTCAGATTGAGGACAGTAACAGCGTTGAGGAGTAAATTTACAGAGAAACATTCATAACCAAAGCAAAAGCAGCGTGGACTCTCTGAGCTCGTTAGCTGCCACAGTTTATAAACAACGCTTTCTTATCGAGGCAGTCCTCTTGTTCCCATCATCCCTCAGAGGTTTGGCCATCACCAAGGCTAGATCTTTCCAGTCTTAAGGACTCTGGTATGCAGAGCCATTACCTCACCTGATGCAGCTGGTGACCAGCCATTGACCCCTTAACTATACTAGATGGTTCATTCTACATGTAATCGCTGATTTGATGAGTTTAGATTTTCCTACAGGCCTCCAGAGTCCAGATGGCAACTGAAGTGAGGCAGAGAGAGCAGTGGTTGACTTTCTGACTATGAAATGATATGATGCTGTGGCTGCAGAGGCATTCTGAGGTTGCATAGATTGTTATGTCGCTGTGTTGCTGTGAACAGAGTGACCTACAAACAAAGCTGCAATTTGAAGGAAATGTTGACGGACTTTAAACCACCTTATAGATCTGAGTAGATCATTTTCTTGGATAATGGTCAAATTATGCTCCGTTCTCAATCAAGCGGTCCCAGCCTTCAGGTTCAGACTTTGAAAATCAATGCTGTACTCAAAATGAACAAAAGTAAATGAAGGAGATCTGTCCATCTTTCTAATGCTGATCATTTGACTGGCCCCCACCCTGCCCGGTAAACTCTACATCCTACACTGTCCTACCTAAGCCCTTCCCTTTGACCTTTTAGGCTATGGTAATGACGCCCGGCTGGCAGAGGCGCTAAGGGCCGACCCTTCTCGGAAGGGCTCTGTGGTCAACGTTAACCCGGTCAACACTCGCCCGCAAAGCGACACGCCAGAGATCCGCAAATACAAGAAGAGATTCAACTCTGAGATCCTGTGTGCAGCACTCTGGGGTAAGAACAAAGACACAAGGTTACCAAAGTAACAAAGAACAAAGTAGTAGTTACACATCAGTAAACGGGTAGCTTGTTAATTGTGACAAAACCATGAACAACAAGATGTCCACCTACACAGCTTGTCTGTTGATCTTGCTAGAAAAATCTTGACCACAAGGTGGCAGCAATGCCCTGATAAAGCTACATACTGACCAGACTGCACACTGTATTTGCAGCTGTGGTCCATGTTGTTGGTGTTTTCCTAAGTGTTTATGTGTGTGTGTGTGTGTGTGTGTGTGTGTGTGTGTGTGTGTGTGTGTGTGTGTGGGAGTGAACCTTTTGGTGGGAACAGAGAGCGGTCTGATGCTTTTGGATCGCAGCGGTCAGGGGAAAGTTTACCCTCTGATCAACAGACGGCGTTTCCAGCAGATGGATGTCCTGGAGGGACTCAACGTCCTGGTCACTATATCAGGTACAAACACACACACACACACACACACACACAGACACACACACATTTTAAACTTCATGCGATCAAATGAGTCCGACTGGAACCAAAACCTCCATGCTAATGTACAACCCTGATTCCTAAAAACAAAAGTTGTGACGCTGTGTAAACATCCATGATTTCCAAAATGTCTGACCACAGCACACTTTCCATTAGTTAATCGGCGATTAGCTCGGACCCAGAGAAGTCAGCGGCGTTTCTGGATGTTATTGATATCTGTTCAAGTCTTAACTTGCATTTGTAGATGCAGCAGCGAGCGGTTTTCTGAAGTGTTCCTGAGCCCCTGTAGTAATATTCTTTGTACACTGTGTTCCAAATTATTATGCAGATACGTTTTCAATTAAACAAACATTTCATTTTTAGTTTTTCAATGAAAGTTTTCAATTGTGCTTCTTCCCGTCTGTTTAGATGACACTGACATCAATCTCAGACAGGTTTGGTAATTTGTTTGCCAAGTGAGCCTCATTAACAGGAAACTACTTAAGGATGTTGTTCCACATTATTAAGCAAGTCACAGGTTTCATGCAATATGGGAAAAAGAAAGAACTTTCTGCAGATAAAAAGCATGAAATAGTGCAGTATCTTGCAAAAGGTATGAAAACACTGGATATTTCATGAAAGATTAAGAGATAATCGAACTGTGAGAAGGTTTGTGTCTGATTCAGAGTACAGTTGTGTTAGTTCAGATAAATGCGTGTTAAGGAAAGTTTCTGTAAGGCAAATTTATCATATTAAGAGAGCAGCTGTGAAAAAGCCACTGATGAGTAGCAAACAGGTATTTGAAGCTGCTGGTGTCTCAGGAGTCCCAAAAACCTCTCGATGCAGGATACTCCAGAGGCTTGCTGATGTGCATTAAGTTATATTTCGGCCACCCTTAAACAATTCCCACGTCCTGCAGTGGGCTCAGAAATACACAAACAGTTTTATTTACTGATCAATGCCATGCTACACTGGATGGTCCAGATGGATGGAGTTCTAGATGGTTGGTGGATGGCCACCATGTCCCAACAAGGCTGCAACATCAGCAAGGAGGTGGTGGAGTGATGGGCTGGAATCATAGGAGATGAGTTGGTAGGCCCCTTTAAGATGCCTGAAGGTGTCAAAATGACCTCTACAAAATATTTGGAGTTCCTACCTGCCCGTTTCCTGCCATGGTATATAAAGAAGAACTTTGCCTTCTGGAATAAAATCATTTTCATAGACAACGCACCATCCCATGCTGCAAGAAGTACCATCGAGGCCTTGGCTGCTTTGGGCATAAAGGGAGAAAAAAATCATGATGTGGCCACCATCATCCACTGACATCAACCCTACTGAGAACCTGTGGGGCATCCTTAAAAGGAAGCTCTATGAGGGTGGGCGGCAGTTTACCTCAAAACAGCAGCTCTGGGAGGTGATTCTGGCATCCTCAGAGGAAATACAGGCAGAAACTGTGCATGGACTTAAATATTCAATGGATGAGAGAGTTGTTAAGGTCATATCAAAGAAGGGCTTATTTGTAAATGTGCGTTGAGAAACTTTCGTGAACTGATGGACTGCTTGCCCACACAGTTTTTCACAAAGTGGTGAACCTTGGCCCATTCTTGCTTGTGAACGATATACATACCCAATCATGACACTATCACCTGTTACCAGTGAACCTGTTTACCTGTGGAAGGTTTCAAACAGGGTTTTTCAGCTTCTTGTTCTTGTAAATGGTAAGTACTTATATAGCGCCTTTCTAGTCTTCCGACCACTCAAAGCGCTTTACAGTACGTATCTCATTCACCATTCATACACATTCGCACACCGATGGCACAACCTTCGGGAGCAATTTGGGGTTCAGTATCTTGGCCAAGGACACTTCAACATGCAGACTGGAGGGGATCGAACCGCTGATCTTCTGATTAGTGGACGACCCACTCTACCTCAGAGCCACAGCCGCCCCCTTGTCCAAACTTGTTATGTGTTGCAGGCGTTGAATTCAGAATGAGTATGTATGTTTACAGAAAACCATAAGGTTTATTAGTTTGAACATTAAATATCTTGTATTTGTTCTCTATTCAAGTGAATTTAGGTTGAAAAGCATTTGATAAATCATTGCATTAAGTTTTTATTTACGTTTCACACAGTGTGCCAACTCTTTAGGAATCAGGGTTGCATATTTGAGTCAGTTGTGAGACTGAAGAGAAGTTTCACTTCTGTTTATCCTGCTGTGTCAGCTCATGGTGCACAGTCACGCTGCAGAGTGTGTGTGTGTGAGACAGTGTGTGTTTTGACTCAACTACCTCTCTTCCTGGATTGTGTACACATACCTGCAAACACACACTAAAACCTCCCCAGATTAATTGTTTGCGTCTGTTTCTGTTGTTGCATAAATATTTTTAAATGCTCACACACAGTTGAGTTGCAGGATTTCTCAGATTGAAAGTGCATCCATATTCTTACTTCTCCTCTTTCTCAATTTCTCTCTCTTTCTCACACACACACACACACACACACACACAGTGCAGTCATAAGTGTCACAACAGATATTTTGAGCTAAACGGATGTTGAGTAAATTTCAGCTCAGTGAGACCACGTCGTGTGTGTGTACGATATGTAACACTGACACACACTTGAGCTTTCCATGATGGAAGGAAACACCACCAAGTGACATACGTCCATTTCCTGCCATGAAATAGTTTGTGTCGCCAAAATGTAAAGATATGCGTCATGGAAAGTTGTATCTTTCCCACAATCTGAGAGGCTGAGATCCTGACGGCATCTCATCATTTGACCACTAAGATACTAAACAAAAGCCTCACACGCTAAATGTCTGACCTTCAGTGTTAAATCTGTTCACAGCTTCATTTCTTCCTGGTTTCTTCTGACATTAGTTGACGTGGTCCTCTGAGAGCAACATGAACAAGGTGTACTGTATTTATGGTCCTGGGTTTATGGCACACAAGATGAGATAGACTTTAATGATCCCAGCCTGCAGAAATTCCCTTGCCACAGCAGCTCATATACACAAAGTGGATAAGAACTTGACTGTGCACTTCATTCTTGCCAAATGATACAGAAGTAATAGTTCAGTGTCAGTGTGTATGTGATTTGCGTATGAGGGGCCATTAGAATCAGATTCATAGATGTCAGTCGTTGCTTTTTGTGTCTTCTCCAGATGCCTCCTGGGTTTAGCAACAGAAAACTGAGCACTGAATATTAGATTATAGAATTCAGAGCTTGAATTGGACCAGTACCAACTCAGGTGTAATGACACCACCTGCATGTAGACGCATTAAGTATCATCTCCACGATGCCATTTTGTCACCAAACACAACAATCCTCAGGAAAATGAAGGCTTGTTATAGGCTAAAAGAAGAACAAACACTTCTAGTAATGTTTTTTTCTCATGTTAACCCAGACACCAACCTCGTTACTCAAACTGTGTTCATTACTGTGCAGTGCTCATCAGCAGAATAGCTGCTGTCATAGAGCGAGGCTGTGAAGAAAACAGAAAGCAATTCCACCTGGAAAACTTGCTCCACTTTAACCATACACTGGAACTCTAACTGTGAAGATCGTTTACTGCATTTTTATGTCAGAAACATGACTTGCACTTACAGTTTGCTTCTCATGAATATTACTGCATTTTCACACAGAAATAGAAATACCACTCAGAAGCCAAAAAGGACATTATTATTATGTTATTGTGGACTCCACAAACACATTTAGTATATTTCATCAGGGTCTGCACAGACTGATATTCATGAATGTTAAGTTTGCAGTGATCAGCTTCATGTGTGAATTTTAAAGGAGAAACACCAGTTCACTTATTCTTAAGAAGTTCGGCATAGAAAATCGATCTGACCTGATTTGACCTTTCTCGATCAACGACAGGTAAGAAGAACAAGCTCCGTGTGTACTACCTGTCCTGGCTGAGGAACAAGATCCTGCACAATGACCCCGAGGTGGAGAAGAAGCAGGGCTGGACCACCGTGGGAGACCTGGAGGGCTGCGTCCACTACAAAGTTGGTAAGTCACGTTCTCACAGCAGTATTACAAACACATTCATGGGTATAAATACTGTAATGTTTGGGCCTCCCTGTGGCCTAGTGGTCTAAGATGCAGACCATGGGGGCACTCTGGTAGCTCACCTGGTAGAGCCTGTGCTCACTGTACAAAGGCCCAGTCCCTACCACAGCCCGATTCCAACATATACCATGTGATGTATCAGTTTCCTGGTTCAATTCTGGCTTGGGACCTTGATTTTGTCTTTCGTTTAATTTTTCCAGTCTGTTTCTGCTTTCATCACTAATTCCTCTGATTGACTTTGTTTGTAAATCATGTCAACCTCTGAGCTTCAATAGAATGAGCTAAACATCCAGGCTTTGTTATGAATGCATGTTTCCCATCAGAGATAAACCGACCATGTCTGGTTTCAAATGGCCGACAGCAGATACATAGTGAGTGTACATGTAGGAGACCAGCATGTCGATGGAAGGAAAGCCCTCGATTAAGTAATAATGCGGTAAAGACATCCGAGTGGACATGTAACTACACCGTCCTGTCTAAAACTCAGAATGTCCTCTGTGATGGTAGTGCCACTGTGCACAGACCAGTACTTCCTGTTGGAAACCCCTCTCAATTGATCAGAGCTCTCTGATGTAAAATCCATTTCCTGTTGAGTTTTATTAATGCGTGCCCATCAATGTCAGATTGCATTTTTTGAAAGCACAGCCAGCAGAGACAGAAGCAGCACGGGTGGAAAGTACAGGAGTTTCCAGAGATAAAATCAATATTTGGGGAAAATCCCTGCACACGTTTCTGTTTTTCAGAATTTTGCTGCACATCAGAAATACTACATTCAAATATTTTTTAACATCTGTGGATGTAGGTGGAGGTAAATAAACTGAGTGGGGAAAGTTGGACTAGAATTTCTTGCATTGAATGATTCTCAAAAAACATCTTACAGATGTTGCTGAAGATGCTGTTGAATCCTCTCATATTTACAGTCAATGAATCTTTCATACCCCAGAGCATGATACTGTCATGCATATGCCATGAGTAAGATATGACTATATGGCACATATAGTGAATTACTTTCATTTTGCACTGCAAGTATTCTGCACTTTGAGAATTTACTTGGGCACACTTCACATTTCTCACTGAATGTTGCATCAGGAAAGGAAATGAACTCATCGTGTGTGGAGTCACAAAATTCTGAATGAACATAATTTCAAATCAATTTTACTTTTAAAACTTTAAAATCCGTCACTGAATGAGATGATTTTATTGGTATAGAGTCGGATCATGAAGCCTGACAGCTGCAGTGTTTCAAACATTACAAATATAATCTGGCTGTTTGGTGATTTACGATGCAGCAGCTCTTCTCATGTTGTTTTGATTTTTGTTCCCCAGTCAAATATGAGAGGATCAAATTTTTGGTTCTGGCTTTGAAGAACTCTGTGGAGGTCTACGCCTGGGCACCCAAACCCTACCACAAGTTCATGGCATTCAAGGTGAGTCCACATCCTTTGTTGTTAATGATGAATGTTGAGGCTTTAAAACAGGTGACAGGTGAAGTTCTTAGATAGTCCAGATTCATTGATCACTGTTTGTACAGCTGCTTGTCAACATTGATAATCTCTGCCCTGGCAAATATTTACTGATCTGATGTTCAAGCGTCGGCTGGCTGACTGAACCTGTTTTTCTGACCCATGTGCTTCAGTCTTTCGGTGACCTGGTGCACAAGCCCCTGCTGGTCGACCTGACTGTTGAGGAAGGTCAGAGGTTAAAGGTCATCTACGGCTCATGTTCAGGCTTCCACGCTGTGGATGTCGACTCTGGCGCCGTCTACGACATCTACCTACCCACACACGTAAGAACGCACATACGTGATAGCTCACATGCATTGTTGGCTGGTGTCTTTATCAGTTTTGCACAGTTCTAAGATGTTTGTTCAGTTGGTCTCAGAGAAAGTCTTTAGCAGTCATCACCATGTTGGTGTTGTGTGTCCCTGCAGATCCAGACCAGTATCCAGTCTCACGCCATCATCATCTTGCCCAACACTGACGGCATTGAGCTGCTGGTGTGCTACGAGGACGAGGGCGTTTACGTCAACACCTATGGACGCATCACCAAGGACGTGGTGCTGCAGTGGGGGGAGATGCCGACCTCAGTGGGTGAGTCACATGAGCAAAATACTAAGCGAACACACACCTCCTCATACATCGTCTTTCTTCATACATTTATCTATACAAGTGGTTTGAGATGAGGTCTAAACATCATGATGGATCAGATTCTTCATGACTTTGATCACTGATTAATCATTAATCTAACACATGCTAACATATGTACACAGCTATTGTATTTCACCAACACAAGTCGATTTCATTGATCATTTATATGTCGCTGCACACACACACACACTTGAAACACTTGTTCAGTATCAGTGAGATCTTAAAACCTTCTATCTGTCTGTAAACATTTCATTCTTTTAAATATCAGTGTGTGGGTTAACTCGAGTCTCTCTCTGCAGCCTACATTCGTTCTAACCAGATCATGGGTTGGGGAGAGAAGGCCATAGAGATCCGCTCGGTGGAGACCGGCCACCTGGACGGCGTCTTCATGCACAAGAGAGCCCAGAGACTCAAGTTCCTCTGTGAAAGAAATGACAAGGTGAGACCTCCATGTGGGCGTGATCCTGATCTGATCTGTAAGCTGGGATAAATGACTCATCAGAACTGGTATTAGGCGTGTCACAATATATCGGTATTGACAATAAACAAGATATTTAAAAATGGAACATTGAAGTCTCGATTATCATGTGGTGAAAACCTAATACAAAACCTTCAGTTTCTAGTGGTGTGGGGCTTAATCATAAATCATTGCACACTGATTTCCACACATCAAACATGACAGATACGGTAACTATCAGGTCTTCCAGTCACACTTGGTGGCTCAGCCTCTGCTGCTTCAGCTCTGTCAGCTGTGCAAGTGACTCAAGAGACTCTAGTTTCTCTTCTCTCTCGACTTTACCAGGCAGTTTGGACTAACGAGAAGTACAGCGATAGAGGGAACCTTTCTGTGGTTGTCTGTGTGGGAAATGATGTGAGCTATTGCAGACTGCAGCTTAGTCAATTAGCTGATCTTTGTGCCTCAGCTACATGTTCATCTTTCTTATTGGAACTGAGCTGTTAGTCATTAGTGGGAAATGTCATAAGAGAAAGCACAGCTCTAACACAAGAGGTGCTTCTACATGACACGTGTCTACATTAATAACAATATATGATCAGCCTCATTGAGAGAAAGATTTCTGTGGACCTGAAGACTAAAAACAAGGTGGTCTGAATGATGCCTGGGTGCTCTAATAAGCCATCTGTAATGCTAGATGACCAACCCAAAAGGTCACGTCACCTTGCTGCTCATTGAGCTCCACTGGCTACCTGTTGCAGGCCGCATTAAATTCAAATCGCTAATGCTCGCCTACAAAGTTGTCTCCGGTACTGCACCTACCTACTTGAACGGGCGTCCCTCTCTGCCTTTAAAAAACTCCTGACACGACAATTCTACACCTTAAAGAATCGTCACTAGCACTTACTGCTGCACTGACACTTCTTATCGCACTTTACCTTGATTGTTCCCTTTTCTGTAAGTCGTAAGTAAGCCTCTTGGACGAGAGCTGAAACGTCTTCATGGATCTATAAATTCTATATAAGTTCTATGTTCATCAGAACACTGTTAGTGTTGAGATAAATGACTCCACCTGTCTGTTTCTCCTCTTCAGGTGTTCTTTGCCTCCGTTCGGTCCGGAGGCTCCAGCCAGGTCTACTTCATGACTCTTGGCCGAAGCAACCTGCTCAGCTGGTAGAGGTCCACACCCCTGCCCTCTTCCTCCTCCTTCTCCTCATCCTCCTCATTGTCCTCCACCCTCACTAACACTGGATCTCAGAACCCACCGTCGATGTCTTGTCAGCACTCAGACAACCAAAAGAGAACAAGAACCAACCAGCCCTCTGAAGCAGACGACAACAATGACTTCACCCGTTCTCTGGAGCTGCACCGAGGCTCCGGAGCCGCCTGTGACACAAACCGGTCGAGTCACGCAGTCGTTGCCCACTGAAATACCTGAAGTGACGACTTGCATACAAAATGAAATCAACGATTAATTAATATACGAGAGAAAGTAGAAATAAATTAAATGTGAATTGAAGAAAAGGGGGCAAACAACTTTTTGTTTCCCTCTCCGTTTTTTCTCGGCGCTCATCGGATTGCGATGGGATAGATTTTGTACCTCTGCATCATTTCCGTGCTCCTGGGCTGGTCAGTAAGCTTGAGGTCTTCTAACTACTAGTACTGCTACCACTATTATTACTACTACTGCTACTACCCTCTGCAGGTCTGCCTCTTTTAAGAGAGTTTCCCCCCCTCTGCCCCATGCTCCTGCCCTCCGCCCTTTCTTCTGAGCGTTTCACGGGGCTGGTGAGGTGGGAGTCTGTTGTATTAATGCTACAGTAGTGTGTGTAAATGTACTTCTTTTTGGTCCAATTACTGCTGACATGCTGGTTAGAGGTCGAGACTGTCAGCCTCCAGGGGTAAACCGTAAAACCCCGGCGCCAGTGGGGCTCGTCACGGTGACAAGCAGGCGAGAGGGGCCTAATGTTTGAGGTTCTACTGTAAGTCTGATCGATGGGACTCGGCAGGAGGGTGTGTGTGTGTGTGTCGTTGAAGTATTGTGTTGTTCGGACAGGTGCTTTAAAGAAAGGGGGATGATAAAGAGAGAAAGAGACGTTGAAGCAGATGGATTTCAGAATAGTATTTTTTGAATTATTACTATTATTATTCCTTGAAGATAAGTGTAACTATGTGGAGTAAAACATGTCTTTTACCTTGTTTTTTTTGTTTTTTTAAGATTTATGCACATCCACCCACAGTCCAGTTTGCTTGCTTTTACTTTGAACCCACAGAAATGCAAGGTGTGTTTGTCTAAGAAGAAAGTGATGTGGGTGTGGTCCAAAAATAAAGTAAAAAAAATGGTGTCTATGTACAATAAAAGTTCATTTAATCTTCCAGATCAATGGTCAGTGGTTTTCCCTCACCGGTCAAACATGATGACCTAAACTCATCTCTAGCAGGACGGTCAGCCGATGTTTCTCGACTCGAGAAACTTGAACTGCTGTGAACGGTTAGATATAAAATGAAAGGATGATAAAGGAGTGATAAAGTAGAGGAGAGAGTTCAGTATGTGTGTGTTTGTGCGGACGTCGACGAATCGTTGAGGTAAAGGCATGGTCAGCAAGTTTATTTCAGCAGAGGAGTTTTTTCTGGAAGGCGCTTTTTCTCTCTCCCATTTCATTTTTCACTTCATTCTTTGGTTCGTATGAATGCAATGCACTAAGTGTCAAGAATGTAGAAAGACATATTACTGTGTGGTGGTCCAAGGCATGAGATGATGTTTTTTTTGCTTTGTATCTTGTCACAAGTGATCAATCCTAGATGTTCAATTTCGAGTTAAGACGATTGAAAGCTGCAGCAGTGGAGCCTCTACAACAGGTGTAGATATTTTCCGGGGTGAAGGGGAGGTGTCGGGGGGGATTCTGTGTTTGTTTTTCCTCCTTTTCCACAGCTGTGAGGATCTGTCAGAGCTGAGGAGGGTTTTCTGGCAGCCTCTTTTCCCATCAAATGAGGACGTAAACCTTTTCAATTCACACACCTAGACTGAATTTCAGTATTACTGTGATGAAGTGTCACGAAGCAGGAGCAGACCATTTCCTCACTCGGCTGTCTGTGAAGAAACTGAAGACAGAAACCCACTTTCCCCCCCCACACACACTTCCTGCTCCAACTGTTATTTAAGTTGTCTGTATATGTGAAAGACTGAGCAGCAAACAGCAGCATCGATCGCCTTCAGGCCTCCTTCATCCGCCGGGCTGGACTTTCCTCCGTTTCCACAGCGACTCTTGACAGATTGCACATTCACTGAAAAAAAAAGCGGGGGAGGGGCAAAACAGAGTCCGAATTATGGGCTTTCAATTCATGTCCAAACACATCAGGTCACAAACAAGTTGACCTTGAGAGCGTTTTTCCCTCTGACGACAACTATTACACACATGATGAGCAGTGTTTTGACATTTGTTTTGACAGGTTACTGTCAGTCATGCAGTAACAGTTTCTGTCACAAACTTTTTTTTTTTTCCCCTCCCCTCGTATAGAAAAGCTGTTTGGACCCCAATGCTATGTCGTCTGAGGTCTGTGTGTGCAGTAATACCCGCTGTGTCCCTCTTATTGCATCAAGGCCTTGATGAGTGGCTGTATTGACTTCATGAAAAAAAATGGTGGTTATATTATTGATTTTATTAATGGAAAAAGGATGAGATATGTAAGTCTATATCTGATGACATTGGACAAAAAGTGCCAAGAAGGCAGCATTTAAAATGTGTAAACCTTGTTATGAGAACCACTACTTGGAAATCCTTTAAAAAAAAAAAAAATCACTTGAAGCATTGTGTATTCTTAAGTTTTAGCGTTAGTCGAGAAGCTTAACGATAGTTTCTGTTGTTTCTGTAAGTCTATGTACACGTAAATATGCGACTGCGGTGGTTTAATATTATTACGCTCACCTTAGGTGGAGAAAATGTTTACAGAGGCAATGTTTTGTTACACTAATGTGCATCATGGAATTTATGTTTAATGCATATGAGTCTTGTTTGTTTTTGAGCCCTTTTTTGTTTTTTTCTTTCGGTCATCTCCCCCTACCCCACTAAATAACCTACTTACAAAACAATAAAGAACACACGTGTTGTTCATTTTCAGGTATTCGCATAGCGCTGCTTAAACGTGGAAACATTGCAGTTCCGTTCCCCGCAGGCTTGGACGTGAGGCGACGTGTTTTTCCTCTGCTGTTTCTGCCATGCTACTCTAACTTATGTCCTCTCTGTGTATGACAGGAAGTCATGTATTTTCCTGAAGGTTTTTTTTTTTTTTTCTTTGAATAAACTTTAAAAGTAATTTTAAAAGAAGTGTGTCTTTTTTTTTTTCTTTCTTTTTTTGCGTCTCAGGCCTCTGCTGCTGTTTGTTCCCCAAACACATATGTTGAAAACAGAAATGTCGTAACACATGTTGGCTAACTGAAACACCTCAAACACGTCAGCTGCGCATTTTGCTCCGTTTCCACTGTAACCACTGCTCCATATTTCCACTTGTTTTCACATAAACACACAATCTGTGAATGACTGTTCAACGGCCATTCACAAGTGCAGCAATGTTGAATTGGCCATTCACGAGAAGAGTCACTCAGATGTAAATAGTAGCAGTGTGTTGTACATTTTGACATGACTTGAGTCCATCCTGTGGTGTTTGTTTGTCTGGTTTCTGGGTGAGTGGGCTGATGAAAAGAGAAGTTAAGGACACGGGTAATTTTTTGAAGTTCGTACATTTTGGTGTACGCAACACTTCAGCATCTTACTGGAGTTGATGTAGCCGTCTCATCAGAGGTGGCTACCCGTTTCAGCCTCATATATGCTCAATGAAAATGAATGCATTTTAGTATAATGCAAATACATTAAAGAAGCATACTGTATATGTGTGCTACTGAGCATTAATGTGTTTAATGGAGTGGAAGATATGATGACTAGTTATATGCCTATAAGTATTGTAATGGTATACATGCTATGCTATGTATAACAGCACTATACAGTATAGTGCTGTCAAAATTAATGATTAATCCAAGTGATTAATCAAAAAAATAATAATTCTGATAAAAAAAAAACAACTCATATTTCTCTTGAGTTCTCTTGAGTCTCTACCATGGACATTTTCGCACTAGGCCACATAAAGTCAGTTGACATGCAGTCAGCTCCTTGCTTGCGTGTGACATGATTTGTAATGTGCAGGGGCGATGCATCACGTACAAACCAATAGTGTGTCGGAATGGTATATGTTTATACTTCTCATCCAATCACAATCAAATTCACTCTATCATGGATTAAAGCAAAAAAAAAGACTGCACTCATAACCACGTTCTCTAATGCAGACATCAAGTGTAAATACTTGACCGACACAGTTTTACAGGTTGATGCTTTAAAGAGCTGTTCTGTTCACACTTTTCTTTAATCTTTTGCCAAGATTGTCTCAAGTTTTACTCTTTCAAATAATCAACCATCTACAGAACTTCAGTACGTTATTTTTCTACTTCTTCTCATCATCATTATCATTATTATTATTATTAATATTGTTTCAAGTGACCCTCTTATCATTTAACAGAAAAATACACCAAACAAACAGCACCAGGATTAAATAACAATAAGAGCAACTTTTGCAGCCTTGTGACAGTTTCAGTGTGATGGTGAGCTCTCAGCTTTCTGCATCACTACATACTGTTAATAATCAAAGAAGCTCTGAGACTTTACATCTGTTATATATGTTAGAATACAAGATTTCAGCATTCAGCTACAATTAGGCTTCATTCATGTTTTTGTACAGTCATACTAATTAAAAACTTGATCATTATTATAAAGTTTCAGGCGTTCCCGTAACCATGGTAACTCACGGTGCCAGAGGGGAGGGAGAGCCGCTGAATGAAGCTGTTTACACAGACACACTGCAGACAAAGTCCAGACACACAACAGGAGACTCTCTGTGTCAGACGAGTTCTCACGTGTTGACTAAACTTTACAAACTGAGTCTGAAAATGACGTCACAGCTCCGTGACGCAGTCACGACGAGTCCGTGCTAGCTAAGCAGCTAAACTTTAGCGCCGCTCCGTGTTTAGATCCCGCCCTGTGTGGGTCACTACACTGTCATTGGTCAGGAGCGCACACGCTGTAAACGATACCATTGGCTGTAGAGTGTGACAATCTGTCAATAAAAATCAGCCAACACTTTTTTGTTCTCCTCCGATCTACACTGATCTCATAAGTCACCTCTGTGAAGTCTGAATGACGGATAACGAGTAACGAGACTGTTTTTAAAATGTAAGGAGTACAAAGTACAGATAATTGCGTGAAAATGTAAGGAGTAGTAGTAAAAAGTTGGCTGAAAAATAATTACTCCAGTGAAGTATAGATACCCAAAAATTCTACTTAAGTAAGGTAACGAAGTATTTGTACTTCGTTACTTGACACCTCATCAACAGCGTCCATCTTCAATGGACCAAGAACTCAGAAGAATTCACTTGAGGCTAAAGTGAAATGATTAACACATATTTATAACTCATTTTATTTGTAATGTGTAAAAGTGATTTAATGTCGTGATTTTGCAATTTGGTGCCCCAAAGTGGCGGAAAGCAATTACAAGACAAGTTGGTCAGAAAATAAGATGTTATTTTGCCGAATTTTCCCCAGTGATTGTAGCGATGTGGAGATGTGATGAGCTTTGACCAATTGTTGTCATGGTAGGGAGAGGAGGCGCTTATTTCTCCAAACTTTAGTTAACATTAAAGCGACATTGTGCAACTATTCTGCGAACTGTGAACTGCTGCTGTTAGGTAACGTTAGCTAATTCTAGCTCAGTTTGTTAGCCAGGCCACCTGGACTGTGAGCTCAGAGTACGGGGGGAGTGTTTGTGTTTGTACCACCAGCAAGAGGAGGTTTTCAGCACGGAGGCAGGGAGTAGAACCGGTGTTGTGCCAGAACCAGAGCTAGATGAGCGGGCAGTGTAAGCAGGGTTAACCGCTTCTATTGACATAGCTAATGTGGTGAAGAGACCACAGAAGATGTTGATGGAGGAAGCTAAGGAAAGGAGAGAGTGACCAACCAAGAAGCCACCGGACGTGAGTAAATCTTGGCTGGCTGCTATGTCTTTTGTTGTGTTGCTGCACTTGCTTCATGTTTGTCAAGTTGTCAACTTGCTAGTTTTTGATCATAAGAAATATAATCAGAACAAATACACATACACAGCTGTCCATATTTACCACAGTGGTAATGCACAATGAAACTGGGATGCTAAATCACAAAATTACCAATTTCTACGCAGTGTTGATTTAATGGTGGTGCACATCTTGGGCTCAGGCTCTATAAAAGTTGATCAACACAAAGGTTGATAATGCTGCCGCACCTTTTTAATCTCAGTTTCCAGTTAGGCAATGGCATTGTGTAGTTTCCCGTGAGGGCAGTCTTCTGTTTAAATCATCATCGTTTAAAGATGTTCAAATACAGTGTGTGCTGATATGATACTGCTACTTCCTCCAGCAGATGAAAAACAACGCAGGTCTGTGAAATTGTTTAGTCATCTATCCTGAGTTATCGAGTATCAGGATATCAATGAGGTGATCTGGAGAATTCCCAAACCATGCAACCTCTACTGTTTTCTCAACGGCCAGTCATTCAAGTTTAATGAACGACGTGTCCTGTCTTTCACCTTTTAACCTGCATGTTGTAAAGATGCTGACAGAACACTGCTGCTGCATGTGACAGGCCTGTTTTTGGTAATTTCTTACTGAGTATTGTGCCGAAAGACGATAAGAAACACATCGATTCCAATAAATGATAAAAACAGTTGCTCTGCAGCTGAAGATGCTTCCCAGAGGTGAAAGTTTCTCTTGTCTACTTTGTTTTGAATAAATGACATGATTACATTTTATCACCATCAAAATATGAGAGGTAAAACTGCTTGGACCAAAGGATGAATATCTTTTTTGTTGTTGTTGTTGTTGGTGGTGTTCTGGTTTTCTAAAGTATAGTTTCAGGTCAACTTCAAACAACTGTTCATGAGTCACTCAGGAAATATTAGCTACAAATGTCCACTGAACACACCCGACTCTCTGAGCAAACAATGCTAAATCTGTGGAGTACTCTATACTATTCCATACTCATCCGTGAGACTCATCTGTGTTTCTTTCACAGGTTAGGGTAAATTTGGTCAGGTGAGCAGTGTCATTCATACTCGTGACACCACAATGCCTGAATGTACAGTAAAAGTCAAAGTCAGCAAAGCAGGTTGTTTTGAGAAAGAAGATGGTTTACATCAGAGTGCAGGCTTCTGGGTATAAGAAGCTAAAGGCTGCAGCTCCTTATGCGTAAAAAACAGTTTTGGCTAAACACACAACAGACAGTCACACACACACATCGGATCACAATGCGGCCACCCTGAGAAGCTGACATAATTTTACCAAAACTCTGTCCTCTAAAGAAGAAAGTTATAAGTCATGTGACCTCTTTGGTTTATAAGTGCTGGTTCTGCTTGTGACTGATCACTGTGAACCCAAACAGACTGAATACAAACCTAAACAAAGTAAACATCTATGTTAACACGGAATAATGAATAAAATGGGATACAGCATCATTTCAACAAGATCCATGATCCAACCAGCAACCCCTCTGATGGGATTTCCATGACAGCCACAATACTGTACAGCTTTCATCACCATAGAGTGCTTATGTCATCTGCATGAGTAGGTCCACACTGAAACATGCTCAGTCATGATCAATATGTCCACCACAGTGAGTAATGCACAAGAATGCACAACAGTGGACATCCTAGTTTCTACGCAGGGAGATAACAGAGCAGTGACTCACACGGCTGCCTCTAAACATCTGTTTATATAGGGATGGTTAGCTGAGCACCAAGTTTGTCTTCTTCTGGAACAGTTTCACAGTCCATTACATCGAGTATTCAAGAATTTGACTGCTGTTTAGCAATAGCCTGCTACAGTACGCACACTCACCAACGTAACTTGTTGGTTCTCTTATTAGAACAGATGGAATCGATTATGTACACTAAATAAGACAAAGTTCATACGACGTTCTTTTTATCTAAAAAACAGAAATTTCAGTACAAATTCAGTATGTGATTAAAATGAAGCCACTTTTCCACAGCAGCCATTTTGACATGAAATAGAAAACACAGGTGTTACCACTGATACTAATGAAGGTTCAAGTCCATTCAGGTCAGACAGAGTCAGGGTGCTGCTGTGAAAAAGGTCTATTATGCCACTTTTTACAGGATGCAATTTTAAGAGGTTCATTTAGTAAAAACTTAATTGCTGACTTTTTTTAAAAAAAAATACCAACATACTACAAGGCTCTCCACAGTTTGTCCCGCTCATGTTTCTTTGACTCATACTGCTAAGCTTTCATTTTTCTGAAAATCCCTGACTATTATTAAAAAAAAATCATTTATTCAAATAAAGAGCCAGAAATGGTAAATGGACTGTACTTATATATCTCTTTTCTAGTCTTCCGATCACTCAAAGCTCTTTTACACTACATATCTCATTCACCCATTCACACACATTCACACACTGGTGGCATTAACTGCCATGCCATGCTGCCTCATCAGTTTTAGGAGCTAACCATTCATACGCGTTCACACACCGATGGTTCAGTATCTTGCCCAAGGACGAACCAAGCATTTCTCTATATTAATGTTATGAATATATATTATTATATATTTTCATCCACATTAAACCCGTTTATATGTATCTTATGCATAACAGTCTGTTAGCTTGCCAGGCTAACTCAACTAACTAGCTTGTCCATGTATATTTTCCCACTGGGGATTGTGAATCTACCCTCCTTGCAACACAACATGCACTGATGCAGTCAGTCAGATAGAAAATTATATCGAATTCCTGATGATTCATAATGAACTACAATTAAAAATAACCAAACCTGAACTCTGAACAAGCTTAAACCTTTTCTCAACAAAGTGGCAAGGCTGGGAGGAAACATTACCTAAAGCCTCTCCACACTGCCACCCACTCTAGTTTCCACTTAACGCAATATCAAATGTCACTTAAACTGGTCAACGTGCACATGATCACACTCTGCTCCACAAGTAAAAAATAGGGAGTGTCGCACATTTCATTACGGCTCGCTTGTTATTCACCTATCATGAGGTATTAAGGCTTAAGAAACAATGGACAGGCTGTCAACACAGCCCTTGAGCTGTGCTACTCATCCAAAAAAACAGTTGGCACTCTAGTTACATGACTCAACAACTCTGGAGCTAGTAGGCCCACATCAAATGATCAACTGCATCAAATGATCAGCACATGCAACAGAAACAGATGCTTTTATGAAGTAAGAGTGGTGTGGTGAATGCTGTCTTTGTAAAATGTTCGCTCAATAATGAAAACTCATCAGAATACCAGAAATGTACAGTCTTAGGGAATGTGCTAAATTATGGAAACAAAGAAGTTTAGAAACAATAATAATGAAATAACACAATTAATAATATAAATGAAAAAAAAAACATAGAGAAAGATAGCCACATGATAATTTGCTTTTTCAGAAGACAACAAAAAAGTAACCCCAAGTAACCCAAACCAACACCAACAGCACACTCATGTCTTTGTGTCAAGAATGGACCTGGAGCCAGGAGGCAATTAGCTTAGCATAAAGACTGATAAAAGGGGTAAACAGCTAACCTTGCTAACTAGCATCACTTGCTAATTAAATAATAAGATAGCAAAAAAGATTTGATAAAAGTTACACCGATGACCTTTTCAGTGGTTTCAGAACCAAAAACAATTACACATCTCATGCGTGGACAGTTGGTGTATGTGTGTGTGTAACAGGCATGTATTTGTGGGCTCTTTGTGCTAAAACAAACATAGAGATGTCCACTGCTGACGCAAGAGGCAGATGATGCCAGAGGAACAGCAACAACAGTTAAACGCTTGTAAAACTAGACCACTGCACTTTTTTCTTGAGAATGAACCTGCAGGAAATCTGTCTGGGTGACAAAAAACTGTAGCTCTTCAGCCCCAAATACACAGTGTGTGTGTGTGTGTGTGTGTGTGTGTGTGTGTGTGTGTGTGTATGTGAGGGTTGAGGAGTCAGCAGGCATGAGTGGTGAGCTGTACAGTACACTGTGTTACATTGGGAAACCTGAGAAATTTCCATCTGAGAGGGGTGGGAACCTTGAAAAGAGAGCGAAGGTTCCCCCTGAACTGACAGGAAGCTGACCACATGCTACCACAGTCCACGCTGTCACCACATCTGCCTATCATCACCGTCACACTGCTGGGGCCACCACGCTCACCTGTACACAGTGAGTATACACTGCTGTGTGTATAATCATATGCATACATTCATATATGCACATATCTGTGTGTCTGTGTGTCTCTATCTCTCTATAGGGAGAGAGAGAGAGAGAGAGAGAGAGATACATAAAGTATAGACGTATATTAATATTATATTGAAATGATATACAATGTATTCATGTTTTTAAAAAATAATTTACTAAATGTGTGTATTTATATTATTTAGCATTATATGGCATATGTTAAATAGTATTACTTTTATGTATTATACTGTATACAGTTTATTTATAAAATATTTTGTGTGTGTATATATATATGTATATATATATATACACACACACACACACACACACACATATATATATATATATATATATACACATATATAGGGCCTACATATTTATATTTCTATACATGCTGATATGAATGCAGTATTTTTTACATTGTAGTACATTGATACTTTTAAATATTATTGGCACTACTACGACTGTATACAGTCTATGAATTTGAGGGCATCGTCAATTCATTTACAACAGCTTGAGATTTATTCAAAAATGTGTATATACTTTTGACTTTTGAAAGTACATATACAGAAAATATCTAAATTCACTCAGTGTATTCAGATATTCTTTGTGGACTTGTACTTGCTTTATAATAAAAACACAATATAATACTGACAGTAAATGCAAAGGCAGTTAATTTACTGCAGCGTGACTGCTGAACCTGGCTCTTTATCTTATTAGACAGAGAGTTAAACTCCCACATACAGTATTGTCTTTGGATTATATAATGTGGAAACAGTACAATATGACTGAATGTCAGTAATGAAGTCATCAAAAATAAACTCAGGTAGGGCTTTGATTGATCCATGTGCCAAGTTTCCATTCGATCCAAGGCAATGTCACGCTTTGACTCATGTGTATACATATTCAGTTACAACGACGACACTCCCACAGATTTTATGAATGGGATTGCCCTGTGATGACACACCGATACAAAGATTTCCCAGGGAAAAAAATGAACTCTTGCCTTCTGTTAGCTGGTCTCTGTAAGCACAGGCGAGGAGACAGAAGCAGAAGTGAAAATCAGCTTGTTTCCATGGAAATGATGGTTTAACTGCAGCAAAAATGACCAGCACAAGAGTTTACCTTCCTGTCTGACAAATCCAGGATTAAGTGAGAGAGAATACAAGAAGATTAATGTGGAGCAGAAACCAAATACTCTATAGAATGTATTAAATTAAGATGTTAGAATAGAATATATTACAACAATAAATATATTTTCTAGTACTGCTAATAGAGTATTAGTAGTCTTGTCTATCATACGTAATTGCCAGATCTGTAGCACCGTTACATTTGTATTTATTACTCCTAAAATCAACAGACAGTTCTTTAATACAGAGACAAACTCTGTGAATCTATTCAGTTTTTTATATTTTCTGAAACAGTTTGTTGAAACAGCACAAAAAACAAGTTTTTATGTTTAATTATTAATAAGTATTTAAAAACAAAAAAAAATGCATTTTTTTTATTCTATTATTGTTGGGAGTATCCTTTTTGCTGACCTTTGATATAAGTGGCCTTTATCCACATTAAGTGACTCACCTCATGCGTTGCTGTTGGTAAACCCCTGCGGTTAAATTTGGCTGCTGAGCGTGGGGGGAGTGCTTGCATTTCAATGACAACTCGTGATGTCACAAGTTTTAATTCACACAAGAGTTTAAATAGAAGCTAGAACCTGATTAAAACTCAAAGGCGCTTGAGGAAACATCAGCAAAATCAAAGTGCTAGGCATAACTCTCGCTTTGTTTCCTCCTTTAGGTGTCTGAGAAAAGTGGCCCTCTGTTATGGTTGCTGTGGTTTGTTACCAACACTTTAGCTTCTATTTGCTGCTATTAAACTCAATAATTGGCACTAAAAGTAACAGAACGAACCCTGCTCTGTCAGGAGGCCACGAGTGAGACATCACTACATTTTGTCAGCGGATCTTTTATTTTATTTTATTATTATAATTATTTTTGTGTCGCTGCAGACTGCCATCATGGTCCGCTTGGTACTAATCTTTGCTGTAGTCATCATCCAATATGTTTATGGAAGACCTCCATTACCTCCTCTTCCTATGAAAGGTGAGCATTTATGTATAAAGATACACTTTTTTTACAGCCATATATCCACAGTCTATTATATGTGTACGTGTAGAAGAATTTAGTTTTTGAGTGTTGTGTCCTCTGCAGACGGCTGCTACCTGGTGTCTCCAGAGGTGGAGATATTCAGAGTGGAGGGCGAAGCAATCATCCTCTCCTTCCCAATGTTCATGAGAGTGCTTGAAGTACGCAAAATCGCGCCCCCAGCAGCAAAGTACATCATCACCAAGGACAACGGGACAGACGGTGTGAGCTATCAGGGCGAGGGGCGAGTCCAGCAGAGTAACAAACAGCTGTGGTTCCTTCCTGCTAAGGCTTCAGACTCTGGGGAATACATCTGCACCTACAGGTAGGCAAAGGCAATGTCTCTCCTCTTGCCTCCATAGAGAGGTTCATGTCAAAGTGAACTACAAAACAGCATCTTTGAAACTTTTTGGTTAATCCCACTTCAGTGGCCAGAGGCCTGCCATCATGAGCATTCAAACCTTACAGTTGAGGAAACGCCTTCCTGTCACCTGTGGTTGAATATCTGTTTGCTCACCTCTCCAGAAATGAAACCTACTGTGTAACTGGGAGCATCACGCTGCATGTGTACGAGTCCAGCTCTGCTGACATGGAGAAACTGTCCTATCCAATCTCAGCCACTGTGGGAGAGAATCTGACGTTCAGCTGTCCATCTCTAAGTGACTTCAACCAGACAGACAGACTGATAGAGTGGTACAAGGTGAGAGGCAAATATGTTTTCTACCCTTTACTCTGTTACATGTTTCAATCATTTCATCAACAGGCTGACTAGAATTCAACGTGTGTTTGAACCAGCGCTTTGTTACAAAAACTTTGAACCAATTTCCGGTAGAAATCAGCTTTGTTTCAAGGACTTTGTAAAAACATTTTGTTGATTTAGTGCAGAAACATTTTCTTCTTTTGGAAGGTATTTAGACACAGCATAAAAAATAACACTTGTAGAAATAATTTAAATAATTTAAAAATACATATTAATTACACATTTAACACAGGTAAAGTTCTGCAATGAATGGACAGAACCTCAATTAGTCTCATTGGTAACACTGTGTTGACCCTACTAGTTCATGTCTAAATGGCTGCTGTGATAAAGCTCATTATCTCAACAAGAAGCCTTCATATGAAACATGTTTAAAGCTGTTTAAGGTTTATTTACAGTATATGATCTACATTTTATAGATTTAATGTGACACAGTGACGTCTGTTACTGGACACTGTAGGAGAGGTGTTATAGTACAACAGAGTTCATAATACTGGAGCACACTAAACATCTTTCCATGTTGTTGAAACTGAACCAAAAACTCATCCAACACCAGTCATGTAAGGGAGGGCCCAGCTAGATCTCCACCCTGTCAGTGTCTTCCTCCATCACTGTGAGTGATGCAGTATGTTATTTCCTGACAGGACTCCCGCCCTGCTGACTTTAAGCTGGGCAGAGGGGGCTCCTTCTGCCGGGATACAGGTGACCTAATGATCCCTGCTGTGAGGCGATCCCATGCAGGTATCTACACCTGCCAGCTCAGAGTGCTCATCAACAGCCAACAGTACAAAGTGAGCAGCGCCATCCTGCTCCACGTGCAAGGTGGGTGATGTCATGATACTCTTTATGATTTCTATTAGTAATGTGGGAGTGAAAGCTAAACCAGACTTATCTCTGAGAGTTTTCTCTGAGAGACTTTTCTATTGCAGGTTTTATTTTGAAACCTAATTATGAATAATCAAATCATGTGATTTGTTATCTATAGTAGTGTTTGTTATCTACACACAGTGTTTGAGGACTAATGCCAATATCCCTCCAATAATGTTGAATTTCTGCTCCTTTCAATGATAAAAATGCAAAAAATAACTGAAGAACTGAACAGATTGAGTCAGTAATTCTCAGATAAGTAATAATCATATAAATTGATTAACTGGAGACTTCATTAGTTGACTTCCTCACAATAACAGCATAAATCTTTGGCATGCCCCGCCCTCTACTGGCCGAACAGGTGCAACACACTGACTTTGCTGAAGCTCACACAAGATGCAGAAAACTCAGATACCTGCCATCAGTTATTGTTATTCTTGTGTGAAATAAGTCATTTGAAGAGTTGTTTGTGTGAGATGTGTTTGCACTTGTCTAAATGTGTGTGTATGTGTGAAGGTGTCGACCCTACAATTGCTACCACGGAGCCGGACCTCTCCACGACCTCTAACCCAGGGCTGAGCAGCAGCAGCACTGTTCACAGTGAGTTTTTGGGATCTGTTGGTGTTTATTTTTTTTACTTGCGGATTCTGCGATTCTCCCCTGTACACAATAATTTTGATGATAATACTGATTAAATGTGTTTCTTTTTGTCTTAGCTCCAATAATTCTACCACCTGTGATCATGTCGCCACAGAATGGAACCATATTTGAAAGTTCCCATGGTGAGTGATAATATAATGGATATTAATTCTCATACTAAATGCTTTAGTGAGTAGATTGACTATCGTACATACAGAAGTGTAATGTCATTCATCTCTGACTTCATTCAGGTTCAGGACTGGAGCTGTTTTGCACGGTGCTCACTGAGTGTGAAATGGTCGATTCCACTGTGGTCACATGGCTGGTCAATGGCCAATCAGTGGCGTCATCATACCTTGATGACCGGGCTCTACAGGGGGGAAGGAGGTAATTGTTGATTTGTTTTTGCCCCGTATAAAGAGCACAGACTACTTTTCAGCTATAGTGAGTAGCTGAAAGGTGTCAGAGAAAAAGTACTTGATGTTACACTCAAATTCAAAAACTTTCAAAGAAGTAGTCAGCTTCATTTTCCCATTTATCCAGTGTAACTATACTACTATAACACAAATTGTACCTTCTTCATTTCAACCTGTGATTAAATTATTGACTCATTTAAGTCAGGCCGCATTAACAGACGAGTTGTTCATCTCATTGTTTCCAGGGTAACCAGGGTGTCTGAAAGCTGCCAGATCGAGATGAGGCTAATTTTTGCATCGGTGACTGAAAAAGATGTGAAGACAGAGCTGAAGTGTGTCACTCAGAACCAAGGAGGGATGCAGGAAGTCGTCGTACAGCTTCAGCTAGAGGGTGAGTTGTGTGTGTGTGTGTGCGTAACTTTAGTTAAGCATGTAAATCTTCCTTAAATCAGGTCAGACACTTATAAGATACATATGATTTAAGTTCTTGAAACACACAATCAGTCAGTTCTGACTGATTGTGTGTTTTGGATGAGAGACAAAACATCTTCACGGTTCTCAAGATCTCAATCAGTAACTAAATGTTATCATTACCGAAGCCAATCCAAGCTATAATACACATATCCTTTGCCATGATAAAAGACAACAGTATGGTCTCTATTAAAACATCAAACCATGCATTTACCTCTGTCCCTCTCTTCCCTTCACAGACTCTTTTTCTACATGGCTGGTGGTAGCTGCGGTGGCAGTGTCCTTCTTCCTGACTGTGGTCTCTATCTTCTTCTACGTCCTCTTCAAGCCTAAAAGGAAAAAGAAGATGGATTACATTCTGGCTCGGCAGAGCAGCACCTTCTAACTGCTAGTTTATGCACTCCGTCCACAAACAAAGACCTTTAATGTGTTTACTGTTACAGTGTGTGTGCTGTTCACATCAGTATTTCATTCATTGTGTGCGTGTGATGTTGTACAGTGATGCTCAACACTCCTTTTTTCAATCAGTAGCTGCGTTCAGTTTCAGCGACATGAAAATTACACTGGGAATTTTTGTTACTTTTGATATTATATGTCTGATGTGGTAATTCAATCTATTTGGTTTATTTATACAGTTATGAAAGTTTTCTTTCATATCCTGTTTAAATGTAATCCAGAGTCACCAAACAGATTCTAAGAGTTGGTCAAATTCAGTAAAGGCTTCTACGATGGAAACATCTGCACATGTGAACTCATTTTATTTGTCTTTATGTCATTTGAAAACTCTGAGAGTCAAAATACATGCTCAGTGCCCACTGGGTTAGAACAGCTCAGCCATAAATTCTGCCTTTACACAGATAATAATGTCACTGTCAGAGAGGTATTAAACTATATATTTATTATAGATGTTGTAGTTTGCAGTGGTCTCAAACTGGAGTTCAATGTTTTGTCTTCCCCATTTACAAATGTGAGGGGAAATGAATATTTCTCTGACAGTTTCAGTTCATGGCTTAATCGTTGCCCTGGACTGCATTAGATTTTACAGGTGTACCCTATAAAATGGCCACTGGGTGTGTATATATGTGTGTGCATTTTTCAAAATGTAATAAATGTTCTTTTAGGTTTTTAAAAGAACTTCCACTTTGTGTTATTTCGCCTCGGTCTTCCTGACTGGATCAGCAAATCAACACACCATTTTGACATGAGAGAGTAGATAAACACAGGTGTTACCAATGATAGAAATTAAGGTTCCGTTCCATTCAGGTCAAACAGAGTCAGGGTGCTGCTGCGGTGGAAAGTCTCTGCTGCAATAAATGGAATGGAACCATCATTGGTAACACTCGTGTTGACCCTACTATTTCATGTCAAAATGGCTGCTGCGAAGAATGTCTATTAAATATAAGTAAGTATAGTTCTATTACTGGGAAAACATCACCATCTCCAGGTCTTAACATTGTCATGGGGAGCGCTCGTCTTGTGTGTGTCGTGTTTCATTCAGTCATGTCACCTCAGGGAGCAAACTTGTTGACATAAGATACTTGCATCAGCCAGTGAAGCACTCACAGTTGTGTCAGGTTCGTGAATCTGCACTGAGGTCAGTGAGCTCGTGAGCTAGATGAGTGGAGTGTACCATGTTTACCAGTTATTATAGTGTTAAAATGCTATGTACTTATTAACACAACAACAATTTGATAACCTCATTCCTTATTAGTTACAAAACATTTAATTAAACTACACCTACCTGTCCTGGCACAGGTGGATTTGTGGGAGTTGTGCAACAATGTAAACACAACCCAAGAATATCTGCTGCAGGTGGAATAAATCCATGGTGAATAAAGTTGTAATTATGCAGTCATAACCTCTTTAAACAACGTGATTTACCTTTTCTAATTTACGATTTCTAATTTACCTACAGCATGCACCACCATCAACCTGCCTTTGAACCTGTTTTAATGTGTTCTCCCTACAGAAAGTATTCAGTATCTACAGAGCAGACTACTGACCTTTACATCTAAGGGGAACAGAGCAGTAAGTTCTTTATGCATATAAATGGTCCACTATTATAATAAAAAAGAAGAGCAAGGATTAAAGTATAATAAAATACTGTTCCCTCTATCTTACATTGGTCATATTTGTTACTTGATAACAACAAGAAATTCATACAGATGTCATTTTTATTGTCATGACTCTTAAAACAAACACCAAAGCTTCTGAAAAATGTATTGAACATACTACGTAGTACAGCAGTCCTGCTCGTAGGCAAAAAAAGAAAATACATTTTTTTTACATTTGGTCCGTTTAGCTTTCACAGAAGCCATTTTATATACATTAAACAAAAAAGATGGACACAGGCACTATAAAAGGTGGATACAGACAGAGATCTCAGACGCTTAAAGAAGCTATGAGAGGTTCAGATCAGTTCTTGATTGACCTTCAACATGTTGCTCGCTAACACTTCCTGCTTCCCTGGCAGTGCCATCCTCAGGGACGGGGATCTTCAGCAGCTCCACTGCATATGGTGCAGCATCTGGGAAAACCTTTTCAAATATGAGGTCCAACAGTTCATCCACATAATCTGTAAGACAAAAAGAAACAAAAGAGATATACTTTGTGAAATTGTCCAACTTATTAGCCCTGCTGGAGCGCTGCACATTTTACAACTGAATGTTATTTACATGTTTTCATGATTTGATCTGAAGCAAAGGCCATATATACGCCCTATGTTATTTATTTTTTTCCATGTCTATAAAGGCTGTTTGCACACTGTTTGACTTTCTGGGACACTTCTGAAATGGACGACTGAGCTTCGCATTGACTAGACTGACTACAACAAACCACGATTAGCTCCGGTGGCACACACAGAACGTCACGTACCCGGTGGAATTTAGCCTTTACTTTCTTTGTATATTTTTTTCTTGTATACACTTTGTGGGACTAAAAAGACAATTTGTTATTCATTTTTCACCTGGCTGTTGGCTGTACACTGGCTGTTTGCACGTTGTTCCACTTTGAGGGATTTTCTATTAAAGCTCATAAAACTTACTGTTGGTAGATAGCGGCTCATTAGTTGCTGATGCTGCTTGAGGACGCCCGGCATTTTCATTAAAGTGCAGGGCTGCCAGGTAGAACCTTGAGAAGAAGAATAATACTTAGAAATATGAGGAATATGGTGGAGAGGTTTATTTTGAAATAAACAAATATATAGCTCACACACTGCAGGGTCCCATTGTCTACTTCACCCATCACCTTGCTGTAATTCATTTGTGTTGGCAGTGTTAGAGCTGCTTATTTATCTACTTATTTTTTTAGTTACAATATACATGCATTTATGTACCTGCATAACATTCCAACAAAAGGAAAGATGACGTCCTTGGGCACGAAACGCTGACTGACTTTATGAAAAACCTCCTGCAATGAGGTCTGGTTGTGAGGGCTCAGCCTCTCCACATCTTTCAGCACCTTCTTAGCAGTCAACACTTTCTCCAGACTGCAGAGGGCTGGCGTTCCTGTGAACAGTAAAAAAAAAAAAGTTGTATCGTCACTTAAAGTGTTTAAAAAAAATCCAACAGATGTGTAACAGATGATGGGTACTCACCTGCTGTCAACCATCCACTCTGGTCTCCAGAAGTGTGTGGTGTGTGCGCACACTGGGGGAAATGAGGGCTTTTGTGGGTGTGGATGTCTTGGACGTGATTCAGGATGGAGGTCCACTTAGCCACCCTCTCTGGCCCTGATGTAGATGACGAAGCAGTCCAGTAGATGTGCTTTTTTATAGCAGGGAGCCAGTTCTTCAGTTCATCGCAATCATTGTCCTGACAAACCTTCTCCAGTTCTTTGGACAGTCCTAATAACAATAACAGTGGCATACACAGATATACAGGATGTAAATAGATGCCTTCACTACCACTAAAAATACAAGCCATCCATCCATCCATCCATCCATCCATCCATCCATCCATCCATCCATCCATCCATCCATCCATTTTCTCCTGCTTATCCAGGGCCAGGTCGTGGGGGCAGCAGCCTGAGCAGGGACGCCCAGACCTCCCTCTCACAGGACACTTCCTCCAGCTCTTCCGGGAGGATCCCAAGGCGTTCCCAGGCCAGCCGAGCGACATAGTCACTCCAGCGTGTCCTGGGTCTTCCTCTGGGTCTCCTCCCGGTGGGACATGCCCGGAACACCTCCCGAGGGAGGCGTCCAGGGGGCATCCGATACAGATGCCCAAGCCACCTCAGCTGACTCCTCTCAATGTGGAGGAGCAGCGGCTCTACTCCGAGCTCCTCCCGGGTGACAGAGCTCCTCACCCCATCTCTAAGGGAGCGCCCCGCCACCCTGCGGAGAAAACTCATTTCAGCCGCTTGTATCCGGGATCTTGTTCTTTCGGTCATGACCCAAAGTTCATGACCATAGATGAGTGTAGGAACGTAGATTGACCAGTAAATCGAGAGCTTTGCCTTTCGGCTCAGCTCCTTCTTCACCACGATGGACCGATACAACGACCGCATTACTCCGGCCGCTGCACCGATCCGCCTGTCAATCTCACATTCCATCCTTCCCTCATTCGTGAACAAGACCCCGAGATACTTAAACTCCTCCACCTGAGGCAGGAGCTCTCCACCGACCCAGAGGGGGCAAGCCAACTTTTCCGGTCGAGAACCATGGCCTCGGACTTAGAGGTGCTGATTCTCATCCCAGCTGCTTCACACTCGGCTGCAAACCGCCCCAGTACATGCTGGAGGTCCTGGCTCGAAGGAGCCAACAAGACCACATCATCCGCAGAAAGCAGAGATGAAATCCAGTTGTTCCCGAACCGGACCCCTCCGGTCCCCGGCTGCGCCTAGAAATTCTGTCCATAAAAATAATGTACAGAACCGGTGACAAAGGGCAGCCCTGCCGGAGTCCAACATGCACAGGGAACAGGTCTGACTTACTGCCGGCAATGCGAACCAAACTCCTGCTCCGGTCGTACAGGGGCCGCACGGCCCTTAGCAATGGGCCTCCGACCCCATACTCCCGGAGCACCTCCCACAGAATGCCACAAGGGACACGGTCGAAAGCCTTCTCCAAGTCCACAAAACACATGTGGACTGGTTGGGCAAACTCCCATGAACCCTCGAGCACCCTGTGGAGGGTATAGAGCTGGTCCAGTGTTCCACGACCAGGACGAAAACCGCATTGTTCCTCCTGAATCCGAGGTTCGACTATCGGCCGAACTCTCCTCTCCAGTACCCTGGAATAGACTTTCCCCGGGAGGCTGAGGAGTGTGATTCCCCGGTAGTTGGAACACACCCTCTGGTCCCCCTTTTTGAAAAGGCACATACAAGTCATGTATGTATATTTATATTTTTACACTATGATACTGGAGATAAGCAATGTGTGGAGAAATAATACCTTTTTCTATGTGACGGACATCGCAGTAGTGTGTGACGTTGGCCTCGCTCAGGAATTCCTGGACTCGTGAGTCACAGTCTGTGACAATACTGTCAAGAGTCACACCGCATGCCTCCAAGAGATCGAGGCTGCGCTTCAGCCCCTCTTTCTCCATGTTGTCACCTCCACCTACTTCATTGCTCTGATTAGGGAAAAAAAAACAGATGGGAGCATGATTAACCATGTCAGCTTTTCTATCTATCCATCGTAGTTAAACTGATAACAGATCATATCGCATCACTCACCTGAACCAGCTGCAGATCAACAATAGTGTTGCTGTTCATGTCCATCATTGCGTAACTGCCAACCTTGTCAGAATAGCCTACAGAATTATAGATATCATATGTATTTCATTGTGTGATGTATTTTTCCCCCAGTAACCCTACTCTAAAAAAACATAAAATGTAGCCGACAGAATTATGTACCTATTAAGTCCACCCTCATGGCACCACGTAGGACGACACTGGGCTCTTGAGTTAACTGCTCCAACATTTGATCCTGCACCGTCTTCCACTTGTGCACGATAGCTGGTTCGACGTACGTCCGGCAATGCCTTCGAAAGGTGTCATACTGGAACATCTTCAACTGCATTGCCCTGAAGATCTGAGAGGGATGAAGAGACAAGATAGACATGTAAGTTCTCCACTACTTTTATTGTTTCAGTAATACCTCTGGGGCATATTTCTCTCCCCTATAATATTACCAACATGACATGCTATCTTAAATTGTGTACAACATAAATAAAGTCATCATCCATTACCTTTTCTACTTTGAAGAAAGACGCACCAGTGGCATACACTGCAGCTGAAAGTTGGAGGTTCCCAGCAGGAGTGTTTTCAAGCATAGGCTGACTATTCCACTTTCTGGAGAACTGACAATGTTCGCACTTCTGCTCTACACTGAGGAATGTGCCTATCCTCCTTGGCTGCGCGTCTGAAGGCCGCTTACACACGGGGCACGTCTCAAACAGCTCCAGCAGGCAGCTCTCATAGACGATGTAAGTCGGTGTCTTGTGGACAGGAACGGACTCTTCCATTCTGTTAGAAAGACAAAAGTAAAAGAAAGAAAATTTTACCTTCCACTCTGAGAGACAAATAATAAGTGGAGGAATTGAATCCATAACTTTTAGGATGAACTCGGGTAACTCACGAGATATCTGATTCTGACTCTGAGGATGTGATGGAGTCTGCAGGATCATATGTAGCATCCAGTGCTTCCTCCTTGTCCATAGATACGCTGCTTTCTTCCTCTTCCTCCTCCTCCTCCTCCTCCTCCTCCTCCTCCTCCTCCTCCTCCACCTCCACCTCCACCTCTCCCTCCTCCATTTCCAAGCGAGGTCTCTTACTTGGTCTCTGTGATGCTGTGAGTGGTTCGCTTGTGGTGCCAACACCAATGTGAGTGTGGGGCACTCTTGCCTGCGTGGCTGTGATACATAGAACCAGACAGAGTATCACACATGATGCAAAAATGAAAAGCAGTTTAGAAAAAGTACTGAATCATATCACAGAATTGTAAGAAAGTGATGGTAAACAAACCTCTACTTCTGACGGGAGTTCTGAGAGTTTTCAAGGACAGCTGTGTGCCAACGTTGCATTTCTTTGGTGGGTCCGTCTGGCAGGCCACGTCACGTGGCATATCCCGCAGTGCAGACTGTGCAGGATTTAGCGACCGTACAGATGTGATTACCTAAACACCAAGAGCAGCAATATTTAATGCATGTTTGTTTTTTTTCTAATGTCACAAAAAGCAAGAAAACTCTGCATATATAAATACTCATACTGGATAGACTGGAGATTCTTGGTCAGGTGAGGACAGGGAGACGGGGACGCAGACCTGGAGTTGGACATGAGAGCAAAGGAGTATGAGAATATAATATATATAAAAACAAAACACAGTACCAGTTGGCCCACCAGGCAGGGCGCCCATATTTAGTATTTTTCTGATCCACCTTATATTTTGTGAGCTGCTGTAACAAGTCACTTTCCCCGTTGTGGGGTCGATAAAGCCAAGCTTGTCTTATAAGCACATAAAGTTATACCATTACAATGTTTGTGTTTTTACTGCAAGTTATCCTGGTCATTCAATTTAATATATAAAACATGAAACATGACAATCAGTATTTTCCCTAACTGTGGCAGAAGGCCAGTGTCCCTGCAGATTATCATGCATGTTACTGTTGATTATTAACGATCCATCTTTTGCCAGAACTTACCATTATACTCATATCTGAGTGGACAAGAGGGTGAGTGACCATTCTCACTGAGACAAACACTTTGTTTTCAGTTAGTGAAATCTATTCCTTTTTTATTATTATATTATATTAAAATGTTTCTTTGTCGTTTTAATTCTGACGTTGATAATGAAGTCATATTTTTTACCGGGTTGTCCACGTTTATGTATCCTGCATTATACAAATAAAAAATAAATAAAAAAACACTAAGAATCTCAGATGCGCGTCTTGTAGTCCATCTTCTGAACTTTGTAGTTCTACCACAGACTTACGTCATTAACATCCGCCGTCGCATAATGACGTATGTAAGTGCGGTCGTCTTCTTCTAATTCCTCATCAATTCTCCTTCATATCTTTAATTGAACTTATGCCTTTTTACATCTAGCTCAAGGTAAAGTGTTAAGGAAAGGACACAGGGGGTATTTTTTTAACTTTTCGACCGCACCCATTAAGTTTCCTTCAGTTTGAGAGAGACAGAGTAATGGCCGAGCTGCACCGACCGTCAACAAATAAAGTTATTCTCTGGTTGTTTCATGGCTGTAATCACCGCGACGGCTGGTTTGGTTGCTACAGCCTATAAAACACCAATACACTGTGTCTCTGTCTATTGCTGCACCACACACACACTGCAAAGCGTGCGCACAACATGCTAACGTTGCTAACAAATGGTTGCCACAGGTGAAACACACCTTCAAGCTGGACAGCTGCAGGCGGGACGGAGGGTGGGACTGAGAGACCTTGTTTATAGTCTCCGTATGATGAGCAGTAGTGAACAGTCTGAAGACTTACACCCATTTCCTCAATACACCACTTCATAAGCTGTTTGTCTTACAGACGTTCAACCAACAAACTAGTGGTGGTAAGTTAATGTGCATCACAAGGCAAGTAACTTATGCCAACTAGCTGTTAGCGTCAGCTCGTGTTAAATGGCTAAAAGCTACACAAAGCATGCGTACGTACCTGCTTTACATCCTCCTGAGTTTCACCGCGGATTGTCGGTATGGCCTGCTCTTTAAGGTAGAGTTTTCGTGACAGTCCCACCTTGTACTGTCCCAAGTTGTGAAAGTAGAAAGGCTCGAAGTGGTGAGCACACACATATAACTGTTTGTTGAGTGTAGCTGGGACCTTTCCATCATAAATAAACTTTATCCACTCGGCTCTTAATACCTCTGAAGCTGGGGCTCGATAAAGAGATCTGTGCTGGTTTTTACAGTCAACGACGAAGCATCTAGCATGCCTCTGTCCGACGCTCGTCATGCTGCCAGCAGGTCTGTCGCTTGTGAGGGAAGAAATGGCGGTGTAGGGTCGAGTAGTAAAAAAAAACACAACAACCCCGAAATCCGTTCCTAACCACTTTTCATTGGCCTCGAGGAAAGGTGTGAAGGAGAATTCCTAAGGAGGTAGGAGGAGACGACCATGGTGTACTTACACTCGACTACGTCATCGTGCGACGGCGAACGTTATTGACGTGATCTGTGGTAAAACTACAAAGTTCGTAAGATGGACTACAAAACGCGCATCTTAGGTCCTTCCCCCTGTGCGCTTTACCGTGTTGTTTCATGCAGGAAATATAAACGTGGAAAACCCGGTGAAAAATATAACTTCATTATCAACGTCAGAATTTAAAATAAATAATAATAAATGAATATTGTCCACCTGTAACAGAAGTCAGATGAAGTGTTTGTTACGCTGGTATGGTCGCTCACCCTCCTGTCCACTCATATAGAAACATATTAGCAAGTTATGGCAAAGATATATGATTAATCAGCAACGGTAACTTCATGATGATCTGCAGGACGCTGGATGTCACAGTTACAAACAGTTTTTACTCTGTGTGTGAACGCAGCTCCACAGTCAACAACAGCTCACACTTCATGATAAAGTTTTATATCACGTCAACACGTATGTTCATATTCTCTCTCTCTCTCTCTCTCTCTCTCTCTCTCTCTCTCTTTCCTTCCTGGGCAATTGGACCATTGGACCGCACCCTGTGTTCAGTTACTTTGTCAGACTCCATTTTGAGTCAACAGAGCAAAAGGAGGAAAACTGAAGGCTGAGGCAGGGTGAGTGTTAATCCAACATTTTCACTATTTTACTTCATTTTTCCCCCACCATTTTACTTTCAAAGTCTCTGAGTCAGTTTTCTCTCTATGGACTGTAAACGAAGGAAATGTTCCTAAAGGAAACAGGAGGAAACAGTTTGATGCATCTCTCGACACAAATTGTGTGCGCGACTTCCTCTTTCTCAGTATTGTTTGTGACACTTTGCCCTTTTCTTCATTCTTATGTTCTGAGCTCACAGTCAGTGTTAATGTTTCACCTCTCAGACTGACTGAAGTTCAAAGATGAGTGTTCGTGTGAAGGAAGAGGAGGGCAGAGCGGAGTCTCCAGGATCTAGCTGTTTGTCTCTAAAGAGTGATTGTTCCAAATCTCATCCTCTGACCTTCAGTAATCAACCTGGACCCTCTGACACAAAGTAAGAGAGCTGCTACTAACTCATTTGACTCATTTTCAATGACCAATAGAATCTCTGATCCTTGGTCCTGTCAATATACAGTACGTTCCGCAACATTCAACAGCAGAATCTAAAGGTAGCCTTGGGTAGCCTGATGATAAATGCAAGTGCAATAATTCAGTCTAGAAGTAACAAATGCATGGACTGGTTTTTATGCATCTGTTATTTTGTGTAGATTTTAAAGAACAAGACAAATCATTTGTGATCTCTTCCTCTCAGTATCTGTGACAGCTGACAGCTGAAAAACTGCAATCTGACCTCCTAATTATTGATAGCAGTTTGTGTATTTAGAGCTTCATCAAATAATTTATCATGGATTCATGTAATCTGAATAAAGACATGTTGGTGTTTGCAGATTTCAGTACAACAAACAGAGAGCCGATTCTCCAGGATCTAGCTGTCTGTCTCTAAAGAGTGACTGCTCCATATCTCATCTTCTGACCTTCAGTAATCAACCTGGACCCTCTGACACAAAGTAAGAGACAGTTTTTACTGTAAACTGACCTGATGAACTAAAATGGATCTTATTTCTTTCTTTTGCAAAACACCTGAGAATTTTAGAATTGACTCTTAAAAAAATATTTAGATATTTTTACTCTATCTGTAAGGATTTGTAACTATTCAAAATATATAGTATAAGAATCTGTTTTAACGCCCCCACAGTCCTGGAGCTGAGAATACTGCTCATTTTTACCAGATTTTGACACCTAATTTCATAAACATGACGATATTTTTAATCATTCAAATTTGGCTGGGTGGTTAATAACACTTTCTTCTTTAGTCTGACAAACTCAGAACACATATTTATTTTTTAGTTTAAACTGACTTTAAGAGTTTATGTTTGTTTACAGGCATTTTTCCTGAAGGGATCATTTTCTGAATCGACTAAAGTGACATACTTTATGGGTATTTCATATTATATTCAATAAATAACAATAACAGAACAGAACAACTGGTGAATTGAACAATGAACCCAAACAGTGAAACAATAACTGCAAGAGGTTTGGATGAATTTTGAGCAGATTATTTCCTCTGAATATTTAATCAGAAATGAGTTTTCCTCATATTTTTAGGAACGTTTTATGCAATTCTTTGTCTCTCTCTCTTCCTCTATCAACTCACTCTTGTCCGACGGCTTCTTTTTCACTCACTCTCTCCTTTTCTCTTCTTAGATTTCTCTGTCAATGTCCTCTTCTGTGCCATTATTAATTTATCAAGGATTCATGTAAACTGATTAAAAACATATTGGTGTTTGCAGATTTCAGTACAACAAACAGAGAGCCGATTCTCCAGGATCTAGCTGTCTGTCTCTAAAGAGTGATTGTTCCAAATCTCATCCTCTGACCTTCAGTAATCAACCTGGACCCTCTGACACAAAGTAAGAGACAGTTTTTACTGTAAACTGACCTGATGAACTGTTATGCCCCAGTCTAGGGGTGCCTAGGACATAACATGAATAGGCCCCACCTTCCCCAAATCCCAAGTAGCCACTAACAAAGATTTGTTTGGATATAAGGAAATTTTTTTATTTACAAAAATATATCGATAAACATATAGATATAGCTAAAGTATATAAGGCTGAGTTGTTAGGCTTCAGGGTGGACTAAGGCCAAAATAACAAACAAACAATCCTGTCTAGGAAATAAGAAATTGACCTAAGAAAACAAAGGACAAAAGACTTACCTCCCTAACTAATTAAACAGGAGAAAACAAGATTAACAAAACTGGCAGTCCACCCTTACTACTCAAAAGAAACTATATTCAATCTTAAACAAGGTTCGACAAAGCAGAAGTGTGGCCGGTTGGGAGAGGAGGAGGATGAGGAATGCCTGCTGCCCACGGACGGCCGCCATCTTGGCTCCTTATGTACCAGGTGGTTTTCCACCAGTCGTCTCATGGCTATGGCACACTCCTATGTACATATGAAATTGAAAACAAAAAAACACAGGGCACACACACAGCAGACGAAGAAAATGACCACAGTCATAACATGAACTAAAATGGATCTTATTTCTTTCTTTTGCAAAACACCTGAGAATTTTAGAATTGACTCTTAAAAAAATATTTAGATATTTTTACTCTATCTGTAAGGATTTGTAACTATTCAAAATATATAGTATAAGAATCTGTTTTAACGCCCCCACAGTCCTGGAGCTGAGAATACTGCTCATTTTTACCAGATTTTGACACCTAATTTCATAAACATGACGGTATTTTTAATCATTCAAATTTGGCTGGGTGGTTAATAACACTTTCTTCTTTAGTCTGACAAACTCAGAACACATATTTATTTTTTTAGTTTAAACTGACTTTAAGAGTTTATGTTTGTTTACAGGCATTTTTCCTGAAGGGATCATTTTCTGAATCGACTAAAGTGACATACTTTATGGGTATTTCATATTATATTCAATAAATAACAATAACAGAACAGAACAGCTGGTGAATTGAACAATGAACCCAAACAGTGAAACAATAACTGCAAGAGATTTGGATGAATTTTGAGCAGATTATTTCCTCTGAATATTTAATCAGAAATGAGTTTTCCTGATATTTTTAGGACTGTTTTATGCAATTCTTTGTCTCTCTCTCTTCCTCTATCAACTCACTCTTGTCCGACGGCTTCTTTTTCACTCACTCTCTCCTTTTCTCTTCTTAGATTTCTCTGTCAATGTCCTCTTCTGTGCCATTATTAATTTATCAAGGATTCATGTAAACTGATTAAAAACATATTGGTGTTTGCAGATTTCAGTACAACAAACAGAGAGCCGATTCTCCAGGATCTAGCTGTCTGTCTCTAAAGAGTGATTGTTCCAAATCTCATCCTCTGACCTTCAGTAATCAACCTGGACCCTCTGACACAAAGTAAGAGAGCTGCTACTAACTCATTTGACTCATTTTCAATGACCAATAGAATCTCTGATCCTTGGTCCTGTCAATATACAGTACGTTCCGCAACATTCAACAGCAGAATCTAAAGGTAGCCTTGGGTAGCCTGATGATAAATGCAAGTGCAATAATTCAGTCTAGAAGTAACAAATGCATGGACTGGTTTTTATGCATCTGTTATTTTATGTAGATTTTAAAGAACAAGACAAATCATTTGTGATCTCTTCCTCTCAGTATCTGTGACAGCTGACAGCTGAAAAACTGCAATCTGACCTCCTAATTATTGATAGCAGTTTGTGTATTTAGAGCTTCATCAAATAATTTATCAATGATTCATGTAATCTGAATAAAAACATGTTGGTGTTTGCAGCTTTCAGTACAACAAACAGAGAGCCGATTCACCAGGATCTAGCTGTCTGTCTCTAAAGAGTGACTGCTCCATATCTCATCTTCTGACCTTCAGTAATCAACCTGGACCCTCTGACACAAAGTAAGAGACAGTTTTTACTGTAAACTGACCTGATGAAGATGACACATTAAAGATGAAGCCAAAATGCTAATGTAACCTGGCGTATATATAACCCAGTAAGTTAGACAGTTAGATAGATACTGTACTCTGGTTCGACTCAAAGCTAATGTACAAGGTAAACACAAATATTTATTTACACCAACAACAAAAAGTGAAATCTTTTCGGATTCAAAATCCCCTGAATAAACAACAAAAAAACAACCCAAAATAAAGTGTCCTTTCCAGCTTATAGCTGTTCTGATAGAAAAGTTCAAAGTTCAATAAAGTTCAGTCCACAGTCCATTATAGTTCATGTCTGTCAAAGTTCATTTAGTGTATGTGCTACCCGGGTAGTGTGTGTGTGCGGTACGTTGTTCAGATCTTATCTGATCCAGGTGTGACTCTTCACAAAGATGAGGAAGATGGAGGATTGGGCATCCTCTCCGACTCCGTCTCGCCTCAGACAGGAACCCCTGGTCAATATCAACACCGTCCGAATCGTTGTGGATCCAACAAAAAAAACCAATCGGAGTCCTCGGGAAATAAAACAATTCACAGCAATTTCTCTGGTCGCAGCCGTCCTGGAACTCTCATAACAACTCAGGAAAAAAGCATACAACTTGTGTCCATGAAAATAAAACAATATTTCTCTCATAAACGTTAACAATTTCTCTCGTAACAGATCGTTGTGGCATCGTTATCGGGCTTGACTAGCGTCTAGCTCCCAGCATGCAAAACACACCCTTACTGAATTTCCCGTATCAACTGTACATGAAGCACCCCCTTGTGGCTACTCAAAGCAACTACAGTCACCAACACCGCTCTCTTAATGAACTCACACTTAATGAAAATGACTGAACATGAAGCCAACAATAAAATACACGTAATAAACCCAACTGTAATTTTCATGGGGTTACACTAAAAATTGTATATTTATGATGCAGAACTATGAATGCAGATACTGTTTCTAACTAAAATGGATCTTATTTCTTTCTTTTGTAAAACACCTGAGAATTTTAGAATTGACACTTGAAGAAAATATTTAGATATTTTTACTCTATCTGTAAGGATTTGTAACTATTCAAAATATATAGTATAAGAATCTGTTTTAACTGTGTAAGTCATTTTCTCAGATTTGTTCTCCAAATCAGCTGTTGTAATCCAACATAACTTGAATCAGTTCATATCATAATTGTGCAACGGTTGATGAAAAAGGCATTTGTAGAAAAACTTTGCTCACCTTGATTCTGTGTGTTGATGGTTTGAGTCTTTAACTGACTACTTATGTAAAATAAGGTGAAGAAAATTTAAGCTCCAAGATTCTCTTACTATTGATTCAGAGTTTGCAGTTGAAAGCTTTGAATCATTAGAAAGT
Organism: Argyrosomus regius; assembly: GCA_946959425.1. Classification (NCBI taxonomy): domain Eukaryota; kingdom Metazoa; phylum Chordata; class Actinopteri; family Sciaenidae; genus Argyrosomus; species Argyrosomus regius. The sequence continues at coordinate 25,134,527 of OX336895.1, forward strand.
GGATATTTGAGCTCAGATTCTCTCAAAAGTTCTGGGGGGACATAATTTGAGCAGTGGGCATGGGGGTCCTTCCCCAGAAAAATAAAATAAAATAAAACAAAGATGCAGTTTGCAGTTTGGCAGGCTGTATATATTCAAATATTTTGAATAAATATGTCAAAAATTCATGAAATCCATTTTTGCAGATCAGCAATTTTCCACTCTGTTTTACAGTAAATACTATAAAGGGCTTTTGTGCCAATTATATGTGCTGTTATGGTGATAAGAAATGACACTCACTTCTACACTAGCTACTACGCATGTTTCTTGAAAAGCTTAAGTGACATAAGTTCACATAAAATGATTATATCCACAATACAAATGAGTTTAGAGAACATAGATAATAAAGCCACAGATGAAATGGACCTGCCAACATGGTAATACTATAGCTGTATTTACAAACACAAAGCATAGCAGCATAACATTTAATGTGGTTAAAGTCAGTAAATCAGTTTGCACTGATCTATGAAGGAATGTGGGTGAGTCAGTCCAGTATCTGCTGAAGGCGGCAAGACTGATATGTTGGTAAATCCACAGCTAAGAAGTGCTAGAGCATAGTGCCATTAAGCATGGCTGAATCTGTATTAGTAACAAACTGCAGGCAGATCACTAAATGTTTAATTAGACAAACAGATAGAAAAAGATGTTAATCAATGTTTATGAAAGAAGGAGAGTTGAATAAAAGGAACAAATGTCTTCACAGAGAGAGGAGGAGGGGTCATGTTCCTGTGGAGGAGCAGCCGTCCTGCTGTGCTTTGTGCCAGGATGTCCTGAAGGATCCGGTCTCTACCAGCTGTGGACACTGGTTCTGCAGACAGTGCATCACCTGGGACCAGTCTGCTTCATCAGGAGACTCTTCCTGTCCCCAGTGTAGATCTTTATCTAGAACGAGACCTGGACTGCAGACAGCCAGCCAGACCACTGCTGTACAAAGTAAGACTGTACACCTTAAAAATGTAACCTGCTGCATTTCATTACATTACATTAATTTCTGTAATGGTAAAATAATCAGCAGATTGACATCTTTTTTCTTTTTTTTTCTTTTTTAGTGAGTGATGGTTTGCAGGAGGTTTTAGATGAACATAAGGTCAGTCTGAAGACGAGATGTGAATGTGTGACTGAAGGAACAGATGAAACAGGAGGTGGAACCCTCCTCAACAGGATCTACACTGAGCTCTACATCACAGAGGGACAGAGTGAAGAGGTTAATACCCAACATGAGGTGAGGCAGCTTGAGACAGCTTCCAAGAGGGAGACCCTCCGTGACACTCTGATCAAGTGCCACAAAATCTTTAAAGCCTTACCTGACCAACAGAGACACATCAGAGTCGTTCTGACGAACGGCGTTGCTGGCGTTGGAAAAACCTTCTCAGTGCTGAAGTTCACTCTGGACTGGGCAGAGGGCTTGGAAAACCAAGATGTCAGTCTGGTGATTCTGCTTTCTTTCAGGGAGCTGAACCTGATCAAAGATGAGCGGTTCAGTCTTCTCACGCTGCTCCATGTTTTCCATCCAACATTACAGAAGGTCACAGCAGAGAAGCTCGCTGTCTGTAAACTTCTGTTCATCTTTGACGGCCTGGATGAAAGCAGACTTTCACTGGATTTCAAGAACAAAGAGGTCGTGTCTGATGTCACACAGAAGTCATCAGTCAACGTGCTGTTGACAAACCTCATCAAGGGAAATCTGCTTTCCTCAGCTCTCATCTGGATAACTTCTCGACCTGCTGCAGCCAATCAGATCCCTCCTTCATGTGTTGACAGGGTAACAGAAGTACGAGGCTTCATTGACGCTCAGAAGGAGGAGTACTTCAGGAGGAGAGTCAGTGATGAAGATCTGTCCAGCAGAATCATCTCACACATCAAGACCTCCAGGAGCCTTCACATCATGTGTCTGATCCCAGTCTTCTGCTGGATCACTGCTACAGTTCTGGACCACATGTTGACCACAGACCAGAAAGAAGAGCTGCCCAAGACCTTGACTGACATGTACTCACACTTCCTGCTGGTTCAGACAAAGAGGAAGAAGCAGAAGTACAATGGGGCACACAAGAAGAATCGACAGAAGCGTCAACAGAATTTGACCAAGGCTGACAGGGAGGTTCTTTTGAAGCTGGGGAGGCTGGCATTTGAACAGCTGGAGAAAGGAAACATCATGTTCTACCAAGAAGACCTGGAGCAGTGTGGTCTGGATGTCACGGAGGCCTCGGTGTACTCAGGAGTTTGTACAGAGATCTTCAAAAGAGAGAGTGTGATCTTCCAGAAAACAGTCTACAGCTTTGTTCATCTGAGCGTTCAGGAGTTTCTGGCTGCAGTCTACATGCTCCACTGTTACACCAACAAGAACACAAAGGTAGTGAATGACTTCCTAAAAAACAACAAATACAGTGACTCAAAACCAGAGTCTTTTGGAAACAATGATAGCTGTGACTCATCCCTGGATGTGTTCCTGAGGAAAGCCATGGAAAAATCCCTTGAAAGTAAAAACGGTCACCTGGACCTGTTTGTTCGTTTCCTTCATGGCCTCTCTCTGGAGACCAACCAGAGACTCTTAAGAGGCCTGCTGGGTAAGCCAGACAACAGTCCAGAAATCATCCAGAGAGCCATCAACAACCTGAAGGAGATGAACAGTGGTAATATCTCTCCTGACAGAAGCATCAACATCTTCCACTGTCTGATGGAGATTAACGATCACTCAGTCCATCAGGAGATCCAAGAGTTCCTGAAGTCAAAGGACAGATCAGAGAAGAAACTCTCTGAGATCCACTGCTCAGCTCTGGCCTACATGCTGCAGATGTCAGAGGAGGTTCTGGATGAGTTAGACCTGCAGAAGTACAAAACATCAGACCAGGGACGACAGAGACTGCTTCCAGCTGTGAGGAACTGCAGAAAGGCTGAGTAAGTCCAAATGTGATTAACATTATAAATCAGTGTAGATTAGTAGTTTAGTTCTTCAGATATACACACTATAAAATTCTTCTTATTATTAAAATAGTGCTGCACTTGTGTTGCAAGCATTATATGTCAGTTGTATTTTGTCACAGATGTTCTTGAGCCATTTCAAATGTGTGTGCAGAAATGTAGATTTTTCAGTGGTTGTGTTCATAGCAGTTCAACAACACAGTTATTCTATTTATTGGTTTTGGAGCCAGTTCATAGTGATAGGGGTATCTTTAGGGATGCCACACAAAACACCACGTTACCATTTACATATTGTTAAGCGGAACAAGTTCAGACTCATGTTGCAAACACAAACCAAGACTGAATCAGTTTAAGACAGTTTATTGTAAACACCAGAGAAAATGTGCAGGTGAGTAGGTGTAACAGAGGAGGGGGTGCCTGGGGTGGTGCATGGCTGGTAGTGGCAGGAGTCCAAGAGTAATTTCAATCCAATTTTATAGCGTCAAGTCATAACAGTTATCTCATGACACTTTCCATATGGAGCAGGTCTAGACCAAACTCTTGGTCTATATATATATATATATATATCGTCAACAGAATATATATATATACACACACATATATAGATAGATAGATTCTTTGGACTGCAGCAGTGGTGTTCACTGTGTTTGAGTGTCCATTTTAAAGTTAACACAAGGTAACTTTACAGCTACCCCCTTGTGTGTGGTAACATAAATTTGAACATGCTGGAATGGACCAACAACTGGGTCTCCAAAGTCTGGTCCAAATCCAGCCAGTGATATTTGACGTCTAAAAATGGATCAGGGGAGAGAAATCATCAATTGCAATGGTTCACAGAGTTGTAAATGTAAATGTTTTTCTCAACAAGATAGCCTCATGTTAACTTTGTGGAGACAGACATGGGAGCCTAAATGTAACTCTATTTTCTCTCCCTTCATCTGTAAGATTGAAGCAAAACAAAGATTAAAAGTCTGTAGGTACAAGAGAGTGATGAGAATTATGGTTTCATGTCAAACACAGTAAGATAAAATGAGCTGAACCACTGATGTGTATAAAAAATGTTCATCAAAGCAGAATATGTCAACCTTTTCTGAAAATAAACACATGAAGTAAATATGAAGTGTCCTCTTTCATAATAACATATTTTGTAATCTTTGTGTCATGACAGACTTTCTAGCTGTGGACTCTCAGAGACTCACTGTGAGGTGGTGGCCTCAGCTCTGAAGTCCAACCCCTCCCATCTGAGAGAGCTGGACCTGAGCTACAACGAGCTGCAGGATTCAGGAGTGAAGACACTGTCTGCTGGACTGGAGAGTTCAAACTGTAGACTGGAGAGTCTTAGGTCAGTTCACTGGCTCTAGTGCATGTAGTTTTTTTTCTACATATTCAATTCAAATCCTTGATTGATAACAAAATAAGATTCAAGGGCTGTATGAGTGTGACTTTCACCCAAAGTAAATTTTAAGCTTATAAATCAATCTTAAAATATTCGAGGGGGTTCCCACCAGTACAGAGAAGTCCACAAAAGTAAAAATCAGAGACGTGATGTCCTATGAAATAAATATAATTTATTTATAACAGAAAATTAAATCAAATGTCCCTAAAACAAGTGAGAATAAAAGAAACACCAATCATAAAACAACCTTAAAGAATTAAAATACTAACAATAAAAAAATGACTTTTAAGATGAAAACTGGCTAGGCATGAGAGTCTTGCAGGCAAATTTAGACAATAGAGGGACTACATACAAGTGGCAAATTTAAAACACATGCAAAACAGTTAAAACTGATCAAATAACACAAACACAGAAAAGAAATAAAACATGCAATTATAATAAAATCAACAAGCCATGATGTAATCTACCTCAGATACACAACTACTGCATTCACTTCTACCAAGATATTCTTACACTTTATCCAGGTTACCAAGCTTTATCAGTTTTCACAAATTAAAAAAACAACAAAAAAACAAAACAAAAAGATAATCACACGGGTAACTTCATAAGACATCTATTTCGCATCATGAACCAGCGCAGCACAGCAAGACAGTCTTAGCTGGACACCAAAATATTCAAACTATGAGCAGCAGGGGAAAGGTCAAAGGTAAATGCCCAGTATTTACTGTATATCCGATGCTGCATGGCTGAATTGTGTGGTGGGGACCAACTGGGTGTACCAAAAGCTTCCTGCTGGTTACATGAGGATTTAAAAAAACAAGCTGCAAAAGAAAAAAAGTACTCTCTGTTGTAAAATGGTTCCCACGCGTCCTTGAGATCCTTGGAAGTCTGTGAATTTGACTTTTGTTTCCTTGTTGAGCTGCAGTGGGGGAATAGTGAATGAAAAGAAGAGGGTGTTCAGAGATGGCAACCGTGATGAGGTGAGGAGAGTACAGAAGATACTCAAACTTAAAATCAGGGAGGCTAAAGACAATTATGGGAGAAAGCTGGAGAATAAACTCCAGCGAAACAACATGAGGGACGTGTGGAGTGGCATGAGAACCATCACCGGGTTCCAGAAGACTGGTAGCATGGGGCAGGAGGGAAGTATGGACCGGGCCAATGAACTGAACCTATTTTGCAATAGGTTTGATACTACGGCCCTTGCCCCACTAGACTCTGCTGCTGGCTGCCCAACAACTACTACCACTCTACATCCCCCTACTCCTCCTCCTTACGGACCCCTTGTCTGCCCCTCACCACCTCAATTCACACCCACCTACTCCACCCCTCCCACCTGCTCTGCATCTTGTCCCCCACAACCTGTGGACCTCACCCCTCCCCCTCCCCCAACTGTCACCTCTACAGTGTCCTTCACACCTGACCAGGTGAGAAGACAGCTAACGAGACTCCACTCCGGCAAAGCTGCAGGCCCCGATGGTATTTTTCCCGAGGTGCTTAAAGCCTGTGCCCCCCCCGCTGTGTGGAGTTTTGAGTCAAGTCTTCAGCCTGAGCCTGCTCCTCCAGAGGGTCCCAGTGTTGTAGAAGACGTCCTGCCTAGTTCCTGTTCCAGATAAGCCGCGTCCCTGCGGCCCTAAGAACTGCAGACTGGTGGCCCTGACGTCCCACATCATGAAGACCCTAGAGAGGCTTATCCTGGAGCAGCTAAGGCCTATGGTCAGGCCCTTCACGGATCCACCACAGTTCGCCTACCAGCCCCGCCTGGGAATTGAGGACGGCATCATCTACCTGATGAACAGAGTCTACACTCATCTGGACAAGCCGGCGAGCACTGCAAGAGTCATGTTCTTTGACTTCTCCAGTGCTTTTAACACCATCCGTCCGGCTCTACTGGGTGAGAAGATGACTGCGATGCAGGTGGAGGCCCCCATCGTGTCCTGGATAGTTGACTACTTGACGGGCAGACCACAGTACGTACGCCTACAGAACTGTGTGTCTGACAGGGTGGTCAGCAACACTGGGGCCCCACAGGGGACTGTCCTCTCTCCCTTCCTCTTCACCCTCTTCACCTCAGACTTCAACTATTGCACCGAATCCTGCCACCTTCAGAAGTTTTCTCATGACTCAGCAATAGTTGGTTGTATTGAAAATGGTGATGACAGTGAATACAGGACTGTTGTGGGCAACTTTGTCACTTGGACTGAGCTGAACCATCTGCAGCTCAATGTGACAAAGACGAAGGAGCTAATAATGGACCTGAGGAGGGCGAAAACACCAGTGACCCCTGTTTCCATCCAGGGGGTCCCTGTGGATATGGTAGAGGAGTATAAATACCTGGGGGTGTACTTGAATAATAAGCTGGACTGGACAAGAAACTCCAAGGCTGTCTACAAAAAGGGCCAAAGCCGACTCTTTTCCCTAAGGAGGCTGATGTCCTTTAACATCTGCCGGACAATGCTGAGGATGTTTTATGAGTCTGTTGTGGCCAGTGCGATCTTCTTCGCCGTCACATGCTGGGGCAGTGGGCTGAAGGTCGCAGACACCAACAGACTTAATAAACTGATCAGGAGAGCTGGTGATGTAGTGGGGGAGGAGCTGGACACTCTGACGACTGTGGCAGAGAGGAGGATGCTGTCCAGGCTTCACTCCATATTAAACAATGTCTCACACCCTCTCTACGACACACTGGCTCAGCAGATGAGCTCCTTCAGCAGAAGACTCCTCTCACCCAGATGCACCACACAGTGCCACAGGAAATCATTCCTGCCTGTGGTCATTAAACTCTATAACGCCTCCCTCAGAGAGTCAGATACACCCCCCTCTGAAATCTGACATAATGTACTTTTTGCACTTATTGAACATTAATCAACTGTACATTTGATCTCTCTCTCTATATACATAGTTTTATATGTATATATATATGTATTTATATATTTATATTTTGTCCTGGAGTTTGTAACAAAAATAATTTACCCCTGGGATTATTAAAGTATTTCTGATTCTGATTCTGATTCTGATTAGTAACTCAAAGAGGGTATTTGGTCTTAAATAGTCTTTATTTTGGTAGACACCTACTTGATGTATCCAACTCAGACTGCTGAAGCTTAATATTTGTTTCAGCTGAACTTATGAAGTAATTTCTTACAGTGTAGTTGTGTTAGGAAGAGACCACTTCACACTCAGTATGGACAGAGGAATGAGAACTGCTACCAATAACTCTTTTAATGTTCACGTGGCTGTTGTTTGAAGACAGACTTGAACAAATGTAGACCTCTCCTTTTAATGACATATACCTACTAAGACACCAAATACAGTAAGAAGGTATTGTAATAATACATTATTTTCATTTTCTACATCACTAATTCTTTATTCAGATTGAGGAGCTGCAGGTTGTCAGAGATCAGCTGTGCTTCTCTGGCATCAGCTCTGAAGTCCGACCCCTCCCATCTGACGGAGCTCGACCTGAGTGACAACAAGCTGCAGGATTCAGGAGTGAAGCTGCTGTCTGACCTTCTGCAGAGTCCACACTGCAGACTGGAGATTCTGAGGTCAGTTCACTGACGCTCTGTTACTATTGTAGATCTGATGTTTAGTTAACAGTTGAAGTTAGTTTATATTCATACACAACTTACATCAAGTTTCCTTTTGTTCAAACACTATTTTCATGTTTTTTGTATAAAACTTGCAGTCACAAATACTTCTGTTTCTTAAAGGAAATGTAGAAAATATCCTCTGTTAGTTAAAGTAAATTTATAGTTTTTGGTAAATCATCACATCTCTTTACAGAATATCTTCTGAACTGAACCTAAATTGGTGGGAAAAAAGTGGAAATATTTCTATATTATTCTTTCTGTTTCTTTATCTTCATCATTTATTCTTTATTCAGATTGTGGAGCTGCAGTTTGTCAGAGATCAGCTGTGCTTCTCTGGCCTCAGCTCTGAAGTCCAACCCCTCCCATCTGACAGAGCTGGACCTGAACTACAACATCCTGCAGGATTCAGGAGTGAAGCTGCTGTGTGATTTTCTGGAGAGTCCACACTGTAGACTGAAGACTCTGAGGTTAGAAATATATATTTTTTTTACTTCTGTGCTGAGATCAATATGATGAGATAGTTGTGGTGACACTAAACTGCAGTTATCAGTCTGATATTATACTGATCCACACTGAGTATCTGAATGCTAAAGTCTATTTTCTTCTTCTGTGGTTTAGTCCATTGACTGTGGCAGAGAAATGTTGAGTTCCATATTTAAAACCTGAATATAACAAGAAAGAGTTATCTGGATAATTCACTCTGAACCTCTTCAATATTTTTTCTATATTCTCTATAAATTTGACATGTTTTTAGTAAATACAATAAAAACATTGAATAATTTCAAGCAGGAGCATTGCCTTTTAAAGTTACATAATTTATTGTACATAGTAGTTGTAGTAGACATAGTAATGTTGAGCTACACATTTTAAACCTGAACACATCTGATTGGATTATAAATGGATTTTTAACTACACCATTTATTCTTTATTCAGATTGAGGAGCTGCAGTTTGTCAGAGATCAGCTGTGCTTCTCTGGCCTCAGCTCTGAAGTCCAACCCCTCCCATCTGACAGAGCTGGACCTGGACTACAACAACCTACAGGTTTCAGGAGTGAAGCTGCTGTCTGATCTTGTGGAGAGTCCACACTGCAGTCTGCAGACTCTGAGTATTGTACTAAACACAGTTAGTATCAAAGCACACATCCAGTCTTTCCTGTAAACATCTAACCTTCTCAACAGCTGATTTCCTCAGTGAAGCTGTGAGAGGAGAACAGTGACAGAAAGACAGACAGAGAGAGAGAGAGAGAGAGAGAGAGAGAGAGAGACAACAGTCAGCCAATCAGATGAGCCAGAAACTCATTGGGATCATGTGTTTTAGTTGATGTGAAGACAGCTGTTGTTGTTGTGTTCATGTCTAAAGGAAATAAAGCTGATTACTTTACTTGTACAGAGACAGAGTCCTCATTCATCAAACTGTTGGACCATCAAATCTGATCTCAAAGTGTTTGTTCTGTCATTTCAACACTGAAGAACTGATCAGGTCATCTTTGTCACAGCTCTCAGATCAGTCTGACTGAAGCCTGCAAAGATCATTACATTTAGTGACCATGTGGTCTTTGTACAGACCAGAACCTCTACCTCTGCTCCAGTAAGTCCAGTAATCAAAGCTGAAAGTTAAAGTGAGCAGTGAATGTCTCTCAGTTTCTGCAGTAATGATGTGTTTAGGGACTCTCAGCACTTTACTTCAACTGTGTACTTAAGTAAGTGAAATCTGCAGTCAACAGACTTGATGACCAAAGTCTCTGCAGGTCTGTGAAGCTTCACTCCAACACGTTAACATGAGAGCTGAGAGGACGCTGGCTACACTACACAGCTGCTCCACTTGAGGTCTGAACAGGTCTGACGTCCCTCCTGGTGTATCATCAGTGGATCTGCACTGCTCTGCTGTCGCTCTGTCCTTCTACACAGTCTCTGCAGATACACTGAGACGCCTCCACTCCTTCTGCTCCACATTCAACCACCTCCTCCACCTTGACTTGACCTGGACCTGAGTCTGGATTTCTTTCTTTCTTTCTTTGATTAATTCAGTCTGTGGTTCTCTCTGTATTTTTTTGTGTTGCACACTGTTGAATAATGGAGAACTGCCATTTTATTTTCACATTATAACAACATTATTATTTGGTCCAATGCATCTCTTCTGCTTTGATGAGATTAATGTAAATGTTTCTCTGTTTCTTTCTATTTTTTATTCTATTTTATATTTTATATACTTTATATTTATACTGTTATTTACCTTGTCTTCTGTTTTTATGCTGAGCCTATGCAACGTAATTTCGCTCAAATGTACACTGTGAATAGCTGAATGACAATAAAGTCTGTCTAAGTCTAATGTCTTTTTGCATATGTTCTCTGAACATTTTTTTTGCTCTGTAATGAGCAAAAAACAGTGTTGTCATTGTTCCACATGTGACTGACACAATAATTTGAGATTTTGCTCATCTGCTTATTTGTAAAGTATTGGATAATTTTACTTCTTTGAGCCTCAAACTGTTTTATTCAAATGAAACACAGAGGTTTAGAGCGGAACTGCCAACAACTCATCAACATGATATGTGACAAGGAGCCCAGACTAGATACTGCATTTTTATATTTTTAGGAGTCACAAGACAAAAAGGTCTGAAACTACTGGATGAATTTTTAACAATCCACTGGATTTTATAATCTGATCAGCTTTAGTGGAGACCAAACTCCAGCTGTCAGATAAATGTAAAGACTACAATATTTCCCTGTGAAATGTAGAGGACTAGAGTGCATGTTTTCTTTGTAAAATATCTCATAGTCAGTTATTGGCTAACAGTTGTACTGCAGTAAAAAGTCCAATACTTTCAGTACAGTGCAGTAAATGTATAAAGTAGAATGTAGAAGTAGAATGACCAGTAGAATAACCATCACTACTGTAACTTGTACTTTAATCAGTACTGTACTGTAATCGGAAATTGCCACTGACAGCACACTGTACCTTTAAAAATATCAGACCCAGCACAGTGGTCACATTATGAACAAAGAAATTAACTTCAGTGTGTGTGTGTCTGTGTGTGTGTAGGTGTGTGTGTGTGTGTGTGTGTGTCCTCAGTGAAGTGTATCAGTCTCTGCAGTAGCTTCCAGCTGCAGCAGTCAGTTCAGTTTCTGTTCAGTCTGACTGAGGGAGGTTTTTGTACGACGCTTTTTCACTGTGTGCACAGATACAGACTGTTGATGTAAAATTCACCCATACAGTAGTAAACTGCTGCATCTTCAGTCTGAACTCCACTGATGGTCAGAGTGAAGTCAGAGTTTGATCCACTGCCTGAAAAACGACCTGGAATCCCTGATACTACCTGATTAACATACTTAATAATGAGTTTAGGAGTGTCTCCATCTCTCTGTTGGTACCAGGATAGGTAATTCCCATTAACCTTCTGACTGGTCCTACAGTTGATGGTGACGGAGCCTCCCACAGCAGAGCTCACTGCTCCAGGCTGAGTCACTGTGGCCTGGCCTCTGGACTCTGAGGATACAGAGACAAAAACATAAAGCAGCGTCATGGTTTTGTGGGCTTCATTTCAGAGGGCGGATGTTCATAGAGGAGAGGAGTTTGATTCTCTGGACTTTACCTGTGAAGCAGCAGCAGAGGAGAGTCCAGATGAGGACGGAGATCAAAGTCATGTTTTTGATGAGGAGGATTTCTGTGGCTTCTGTTGTCATGAAGGACAGCTGTCAGTCATCCAGTGTTCAACTCTCAGGACTATAAAGTCTCCCAGAGCACTGGAGCATGGTGCTGCTGATGCAAAGTGGCTCTCTATGGAAATGCTCTGGCTGACAACAGGGACTTGGATTACTCTGATGATGCTGTGAATTTGCAAATACCTATTTTATATGTTTTGATAATGTGTCCCATCCTCGGACAGTTGCTGGTTCAGTTCTCTTCATATTCTCTTCATATATCATGGAATTTCTGTTTGCCACCTCAGTCATAAAAGTTTTTAAAATCAATCAGAATCAATTTTTCAAATAAAATTGAAAATGAAGTTAGGTATTGGAAAATGTATAAAATCTCTTCATTGTATGACAAATTGTTTTAAAGTTTGAAAAATGTTTTGAACAGGTGATGACTGAAATACACATGAGAACATTTGATTGTCTAAATACTTTAAAGTCATGTATAGTTCAGGTTTTGGATAAATTTGCTGAGAAAGTTTTTGATCTTTTATTTCCAGTGTAGTTTGATATATTTCAGGTCATTCTGTATGATGTTTCTCTCTGTGCTGATATGCATGAGAGGCTTCTTAAACGGAAGTGAAACAATGTGTGAGTGAGTGACTGGTGGAGCAGAAACATCTCACAGAAACTCTAAAGGAGAAAACCAACTCTCACACAGTAAAGGTGTCCAAGTGTCTGCTGATTTGACAGCTGTGTAGTCCCTGTCCTCTAATCTGATTGGTGTCTTCTAGGTGATGTTGCCCCCACCCTGACGGTGCTGCCCCCATCCAGCAAGGAGCTGCAGCAGGGGAAGGCCACGCTCATGTGTCTGGCCAACAAGGGCTTCCCCTCAGACTGGAGTCTGGCCTGGAAGGTGGACAGCAGCAGCAGCATCAGCTGGGAGGAGAGCAGGAGCCCCGTGGTGCTGGAGAAGGACGGCCTCTACAGCTGGAGCAGCACCCTGAGGCTCCCTGCAGACCAGTGGAGGAAGGTGGACTCTGTGACCTGTGAGGCCACCCAGGGCTCCCAGACTTCACTCTCACAGACACTGAGGAGAGACCAGTGTTCCCAGTCCTGACCTGACTCACTGGGACTCTGATACTGGTTTTACTCTGCTACTGCTCTTAGTCTGCTCTCTCTCTCTCTCTCTCTCTCTCTCTCTCTCTCTCTCTCTGTTTCTCTGTTTCTCTCATGACATGTTTCAACATTAACGTCTTCTTGCTTGTTGATGGTTTCAACATTTTACAACAATAAAGATTTCATCATGTATATTATAACAGCGACATGTCTTTTGACTTCCTTTCTTTGATATATATTATATATTAGGAACATCAGTCAGATTAATGCACAGTTACATGTCCCACAAGTTTCTATTACGCCTAGATGAGACTGGCTCGTTGCTGAGAAACAAGTTCAGGGCTCCCACTAATTCAGCGTAATGGTGAGCTGTATTTTTTATGCACCTTATATTTGTTTTTATGCCTGTTATATCATTTTATTTTGTCATATTTATCCCACACACCTTGAAGGCCGATCCATGAAAATATTATCTTACATGAAACTGGTCCATGGTGCACAAAAGGTTGGAGACTGCTGCCCTATACTTTCCCCTCACCTTGTGCTCTGTGATCATTCAGCTGTTGAAATGGTTGCTTGTGACAGTCATTATCGGGTTTTCCTCATTTGGTACATGGCTGTGGTGTTTTTTTAGACATACTCTGTAATGGTTTTACATGTGGGCCTCATACAGGCCTTTTATGATGAAAATGATGATATCCAGCTACTGTACCATTTATAGGCTCATGTCTGTTTATGGTGAAAGGTGTTTTGGTTGGGTCTTACATTTTTCTGTAGTATGTGTGATGAGCCTGAACTATAGGTTCATGTAAATCTATGGTCTTTATATCAATATCTTTATATCTGGGAGGAGGTTAGCCTAGAGTACCACACTGTGTTAATCTGAGCCTGAACAAATGTAAAGCACTGATTGAAAGTTACAGTGAAAAGATGAGTTTTTACTTTAGATTTAAAGGACTCAATAGACTCAGAGTGTGACATCAACAGGTAGATTATTCCAGAGAAAAGAGGCATGATAAGAAAAGGCTGATGATGAAGAGCTTCATGGCGTCCTCAACACCTTTACCTGCCTGCTGGGAAAACTGTAGGGCATCATGGTTTCAATCAATTAATGAATCTTAAAATCAAGAGATGTGAGTGAAGTTTATATTCAGCTAATGGCTTTGTGTGTGTGTGTGTGTGTGTGTGTGTGTGTGTCCTCAGTGAAGTGTATCAGTCTCTGCAGTAGCTTCCAGCTGCAGCAGTCAGTTCAGTTTCTGTTCAGTCTGACTGAGGGAGGTTTTTGTACGACGCTTTTTCACTGTATGAACACATACTGACTGTTGATGTAAAATTCACCCATACAGTAGTAAACTGCTGCATCTTCAGTCTGAACTCCACTGATGGTCAGAGTGAAGTCAGAGTTTGATCCACTGCCTGAAAAACGACCTGGAATCCCTGATACTACCTGATTAGCATACTTAATAATGAGTTTAGGAGTTTCTCCATCTCTCTGTTGGTACCAGGATAGGCAATTCCCATTAACCTTCTGACTGGTCCTACAGTTGATGGTGACGGAGCCTCCCACAGCAGAGCTCACTGCTCCAGGCTGAGTCACTGTGGCCTGGCCTCTGGACTCTGAGGATACAGAGACAAAAACATAAAGCAGCGTCATGGTTTTGTGGGCTTCATTTCAGAGGGACGGATGTTCATAGAGGAGAGGAGTTTGATTCTCTGGACTTTACCTGTGAAGCAGCAGCAGAGGAGAGTCCAGATGAGGACGGAGATCAAAGTCATGTTTTTGATGAGGAGGATTTCTGTGGCTTCTGTTGTCATGAAGGACAGCTGTCAGTCATCCAGTGTTCAACTCTCAGGACTATAAAGTCTCCCAGAGCACTGGAGCATGGTGCTGCTGATGCAAAGTGGCTCTCTATGGAAATGCTCTGGCTGACAACAGGGACTTGGATTACTCTGATGATGCTGTTTATCCATGGATCAGTCACTTTATCAGAGTATTGATTAACAGTCAGGGATCATTTTAAGGTGGATTTGGTTTGATGACTGTAGATTCATCTTCTTTAATAACGTCTTCTGTCATGTTTCATTTAATGTGAGAACAAATCCACTTTTAGACAGATGTAAACTTATATCTGTCACAATGTGACTAATTCTGAAAAATTGTTGCAATGTTTGATCAATATAATATGAAATTAGTTCATTCTTTTAAAAACAGGAACTGTTGATGTTTGTTTGTGTCAAAGTCAGAGAGCCGTGTCTCTCTACAGTAAGAGGTTTTTGTACGGCGACTGAACCAGTTTGTATCACTGTGGTGGACTTTCGGTGCAGGAACCAGGCTGGGTGTTGGAAGTAAGTTGAATTTTTTAAAATATATTTTATTAATTTGTGAGCAACATTTTCTTTTCCATGCTTACATTGAAATATATGATTTTACATCTTCACTTCTATTTTTTTCCCAGTAGTTTTGTGTGAAAAAGTGCAATTTTGTATTTAAAATTAAATCATGAATGGAATTACTATAATAATTTGGTGCAGAAGATAAGTCATGTATTTAGATTTTTAGATGAAATTTGAAACTTGTAGTTTAAGTTTTGTCAGACAAAGTCAGAGAGCCGTGTCTCTCTACAGTGAGAGGTTTTTGTACGGTGGCTCAATGAGTTTGTATCACTGTGGTGGACTTTTGGTGGAGGAACCAGACTGAATGTTGGAAGTAAGTTTCTGCTCAAATATTAAATATGATGTCATCAGTTAAAGTTTTAATTTATGTGTCTAAACATTTGCAGTGATTTTAAATTTCCATTAGACTAATTTGAATCACTTTAAAGACTATTTTTTATAATTTTATTATTTGTTTCTCCTGTTTAACCTTGAAGTTGAACTCAAAGCAGCTTTACTCATCTTCTCTTGACCAGTCTAATTTGTGAAATGTGAACAGCTTGAACTGTAAGAAAGATTATAGCTCGTACTTTACAAAATTTAAATTCAGCTTTTAATTCTCTGTTTAAAACTGTTTGGAAGTTGAGTTCAAAGTTTTTTAAAGTGAGAATGAAGATGAAAATGTTAAAAATGCGATCAAATCACTGATATAATGTCTCTGATGGTCTTTTGGCCTCAGTTTGAAATAATTTCGACAGTTTTCTGAAGCCGTTTATTTTTCAAATCTGTTGTGTGAACACTGTAAATATGGTTGTCAGTTATCTTTTGGCTGATAATGTCAGTGGATATGATGAACTTTTGTCCTTTTGAGAGTTTTGACAGGAAATCATTTTGTACAAATGTACCAGGACTATAAAATAATAAATGTCTGTAGAAATAGTAGTGTAATAGTATAAATCAAATACAGAGGTTTTATTATTATTATTAATTTTGTTCTTTTAAATATGATTTATTCATTTCCAGTGTAGTTTGATATATTTCAGGTCATTCTGTATGATGATTCTCTCTGTGCTGATATGCATGAGAGGCTTCTTAAACGGAAGTGAAACAATGTGTGAGTGAGTGACTGGTGGAACAGAAACATCTCACAGAAACTCTAAAGGAGAACATCAACTCTCACACAGTAAAGGTGTCCAAGTGTCTGCTGATTTGACAGCTGTGTAGTCCCTGTCCTCTAATCTGATTGGTGTCTCCTAGGTGATGCCGCCCCCACCCTGACGGTGCTGCCCCCCTCTAGTGAGGAGCTGCAGCAGGGGAAGGCCACGCTCATGTGTCTGGCCAACAAGGGCTTCCCCTCAGACTGGAGTCTGGCCTGGAAGGTGGACAGCAGCAGCAGCATCAGCTGGGAGGAGAGCAGGAGCCCCGTGGTGCTGGAGAAGGGCGGCCTCTACAGCTGGAGCAGCACCCTGAGGCTCGATGCAGACCAGTGGAGGAAGGTGGACGCTGTGACCTGTGAGGCCACCCAGGGCTCCCAGACTTCACTCTCACAGACACTGAGGAGAGACCAGTGTTCCCAGTCCTGACCTGACTCACTGGGACTCTGATACTGGTTTTACTCTGCTACTGCTCTTAGTCTGCTCTCTCTCTCTCTCTCTCTCTCTCTGTTTCTATCTTTTTCTCAAGACATTTTAACATTAACGTCTTCTTGCTTTTTAATGGTTTCAACATTTTAAAACAATAAAGATTTCAATATGTATATGATAAAAGGGACGTGTTTTGATTTCCTTTCTTTTAGGAACATTAGTCAGATTAATGCACAGTAGCGTCCACTTTTCCCCAAATGACTTTGTAATGGTTTTAAGACTGATTGATTTGATTGATTGAATTTCTTCTATAGTCGATCTATTTTGATCTATATCAATTACCCTCTGTAACAATACACATGCATTTCAATAGCAATAAAAAGTGATTAAAACATAAAATTAATATGTAAAATTGGCACATTTGAAGTTCAGCGAAATGAAAGTTATTAGTCTTCAAGTCTTCATTTAACTTTTCTGTACATTTGAAATAAGAGGTTGTGAAGCCAGAAAACCTGCATTAATTACTGATCAGGAGAGACCAGTGTTCCCAGTCCTGACCTGACTCACTGA
The DNA here is from genome assembly GCA_946959425.1 of Argyrosomus regius. Classification (NCBI taxonomy): domain Eukaryota; kingdom Metazoa; phylum Chordata; class Actinopteri; family Sciaenidae; genus Argyrosomus; species Argyrosomus regius. Next base: position 25,151,755 of record OX336895.1, read on the forward strand.
GACTCTGCTACTGATTTTATCTGCTTCTGTTTCCCTTTTTCTCATGACATGTTTTAACATTAACATCTTCTTGTTTGTTGATGGTTTCAACACTTTAAAACAATAAAGATTTCATGATATAATTTATGAAAGTGAAATGTCTTTTGACTTCCTTTGTTTGACATATAATATATATTAGCAGCATTAGTCAGATTAATGCACAGTAACAAGTCCATTCCCAAAATTACTTTTTTATGATGATTTTAAAAAGCTATCTGTTATTACTCATGTCTGCCCTTGAAGATGATCCATGTGTTATGTTCATATGTCATTAATTTGTACCTACAAATGATTAATATCAGAAGAAAAATCTAAATTAAAAAAATGATTTCCAGGATTTAAAATAAAAGCAGGTTGTCATTTGCATAAAATAATAACTCTTTATATCCCTCTCTCAGTTTTCATGGCAATAATGGTCAACACTGCCATCTAATGTTGTGGCTGAGCTAGAACAGGTAACAGGTAGGGGTGAGACAGAACTGTTAATAACCTGCTGCACTGTGCACTTTAATACAGAAGTATGTTTTAACCTTTAAGTAATCTGATGCTCAATGGAAAACTTTAAATTCTTAACATCACATTTAGGATGCTTTAATATATAAAAATGATTGTCTTTTTAAAGTTAGAAGTGTAATGATCAATGTGCCCCAAACAACTGAATTTATCACAAACGTTTGGATGAACATTCTTGGTAGGCTATTGATGTTTCTACTAAAACATTCTCAGTCTGAATATGAAAAGAGTTTGAAGACACCAGCACTGTTTGTTTTTTCACTGATATAATCAGCTAGATAGGTCAGAAACTGTCCATGTCCACATTGAATCTAAAATAAGAAATATGTTGTATCTGTAATCCATCTATTTTTACTGATGTAAATGTATTCATCTTTACAGGCCGCTGTTGGGGAACAACTGAACAGCACTAAAATACTGTGAGATGCAGTTGGACTGCATAGATATTGGTTGTCATTTAGGAAGAACTACTGTATAAATAGACAAGAGGAAACAACAGGGAAGAAAGCATTTGCTGTGACTTAACAAGAAAGTCCAAATCACTAGTAAGGTTTTTAGTATATCAAAATGTTTAGTAGCAATCATTTTGTGGGCTGTTTTTTCAAATCATCCATCCGTCTATTATCTGTAACCACTATCCTCATCAGGGTCATGTTTATTTATTTTCTTCTTTTTTTGAAGACAGTGGAATTAACTTATATTTGTAAAGAATTGATATTGTGAGTAACATTAAATGTATCAAGCATGCTGATTGAACAGTATAACTATGGCACAGGTGTACCTTGGAGTGGTCACAACAAAAGGGTGTGACAGTCAGCACCGTCAATGTACAATGGGCTACTCTATCCATGAAACAAAGGCAATGGGATGGGCAATGTGAGGCTTCAAAGGATTATGTGAGGAAAGTAAAACTTGACTTAACAAAAGAAAGTCCAAATCATGTGTGTGTGTGTGTGTGTCCAATGTATGTTACTGCAGCTATGGCAACAGAAACACAAAGTACCAACTCTGGACAGCCTAGCAACAGGGACTGAACACATACGCACACATGCAGGGCAGTCTTTGTCAGGGAGACAGCAGGTACGTCCAATGTTTTGTCTTTTAATGTGTATTTCTGCTATAAAACACAATACAAAGCAGGAAGATATGACAAGGAGCCGATAAACTAAATACATTCTGTTGTTTATTCACTTTGTTGGAGTGAGGACTGGAAAGCTTGATGATTCATGACTTTTCTCCAATTGTTGCATTAAAGGCAATATTGTCCCTATTATAGTATAGTAAGGCAGAAATACAAATAATGCAAATACAAATAAATAACATTGTGTCCACAATGACTTATGAAGTATGAGATCTGGAAATGATTTGGTATATGGGGAGTTATCACTCTTTTTCAAAATCATCATCATTTTCCAGGCCCCTTTCAGGACATTTTTCAGGAGTTTTTCTGACACTACAGGACAGCACTTGCTCACAAACAGTCATAATTTTGGCTTAGTACTGACACATTTTACCGCAGGTTCATTTCTTCTTTTTTAATCTAAGGTTGATGAAGCATTTCAGGCTTATTATAGTTGACTACAGTTTTCCTCCAATATTACATTAACATTAATAAGGCCACAGTTGATAAGTAACAGTTCAAATCAAGTAGAATTTATTTTATTTTACAGAAAGCTGTATGTATGTAGATATGACCATCTCTAGCATTTTCACTGAGCTTCTCTAGAGTCAACAGCGAAAAGATCACAGCAAGTCTGTTTCACTCTGTGTCTTGTATGAATGGCTAGACTGAATTCCATTTCTTTGTAAAATGAAAAAGTTTTTTCCACTCTGCTTCAGGTCTGGTAAACCTTTTTTTGAAGTGTCTGTACAGGGCCTTCCTCAATTGGACAGTTGGAGAGATTTGCCACAAAGCTTAGAAAATAATGATTGTTATACCCTTATTCCTATATATGGTTGCAGGGCCTAGAGTCTGTCCCAGCACATATTGGCAGGGTACACATGGATTTGTTGCCAGTCTTTCACATTACAACACATACAACAAAAGATATGTTTACACTTAGGTTCACAACTGCAGGCAAGAGTTGTTAAAACACCTGCATATCAAAACTGCCTGAGTGACTGAAAAAGAAAACTCGACAATCTAACATTGACATAAACTTGATAATCAAAATTAATATAACAGTACCAAAACAAGTCAGTATATAGCCCTATCATTGTTACCTTGCTTACTTTGGAATCTATGGAATAACCTTAGTCTTGTCCTCCAGGACGAAGTGACATCATGAAGGATTTGTCTTTGTCCCTGCTGAGTCGGGGGTGTGGTCAATTCGTCTCGTCCAACAGAAAGACAGGGAGATATGATGGACGGCTGGATGTCTGCTTCACACCGCAGGTTCTCACACACTACTGTTTTTAATGTTGGAATACATATTAGTATCAGCATTGAAATTCTTAACAAACTTACGCAAAATTATATAACTTTTCTACAATAAAATAAGAGATTATAAATTATTCTGATGCTACACTGGCTTGTCGGATGAATGGTGTCTCTGTCATTCCTGCTCTGCGCCCCATATACCTATTTTTGTACTACGTAACTTTGTGCTCTGGGTACCTTCTACTGCAAAATTTTAGTGAAACTGGATCATATTTTATGAAAAAATGTTTTTTTCTCTGATATCCTCCACCATCTCCGCATCAAGTCTCTGTAATTTACAGAATTTCCTGATGGAAAGTAAAATTTGTGAAATATTACACTCTGAAACATGGGGCACTAAATTACAAAATATCAGTTTCTATGTAATCTTGCTTTAAATTGCATATTGGTCATATTGTTCCTGGATTACTGTCTTTATTATGAACTATATCTGCATTAAACCATCCTTCACTTATATCAGCAATTAATCCATGAATTAATTAGTAAACCAATTAATCAATCCAGACATTCATTAAACAACCATTCCATTTATCATAGAATAAATATAATCCATCTATTGACCAATAGGATTACTATATCTGGAAATCCCAGGACTCTTTCTTGCAACTGTCCAAGAGCAGTCATCTACGTGTGGAGGCAGAGTCAACCCTCCCAAAGACTTACAGCACTCGTAGGGGCCCGCTTCTGCTGTACTCCAAGGTAACTCTGTGCATGTATGCAAGCAACTACTGTACAGTTATAGACTTAAAGTAACAATGGATATTTGGCAAGGGACAGCAAACAAGACAGACACAACTGCCGAATTTCTACTGGAAACTTTTTAATAAGATACATACTATAGACCTTTCACATACAGAAAACCAAGAATTTTATTTTTAGATTTATTATTTTTTTTCACCTTCCTCTGTTTCCAGGACCTTGTTACTATGGAAACTAGTTGTCACTCAGACACCAGAGACAGAAAGAAGCGTGCTGTTCGGAGGTACACTCAACAAGTGGAACAGCAGCTTAGCACCCTCAAAGAACTAACAGCAGCCATTTTGAATTACAGCACTCAGGTAGGTGCAATAGACCAGGAATAATTATAGGTAAATATGTATGTATGTTGTGCAAGTACTGTATATGTATATATATGTTCATGTAAGCCCTGTTCTACAATAGAATAAATATATTGTATTCAGACAATTGCTGCTGATAGGACCAATGTCAACATTATTTACTGACTTCATCAATTTGATATATATATTTAAAGTAATTGCATGTATAGATAGCTTTAAATTGCAGATGTATGCACATATGTAATATAACTTTAAACAATTAAATCTTTCTGACTTTCTTGGTTTCCTGTAACAGGCTGTGAAATGAAAAATACAATGGATGTGACCTGTAAGCCAGCTCCCGAGTGCCTTGCCTCTCTTCATTTCCCCTACAGCACCAGTGTGTACGACACTGGCGAGCTTTAGCTTAGAAATAGAGTCGATGGAGACCAAGTGTGTACACTAGAACAAACAACAACACTGCTGAATGCAGTTTATTTAATGTCCACCAGTGTCCTTGATTGTTTTCAGGCAAACAAGCAAACAAGCTAAACATTTCCCCTACGTGGAGCAGTCAGATTTGCATTACCTTTTGCTTAATTTTTGCTTGTCAGTCATTTTACAGCCTTGTCCATCTTTTGCTAGAAGTATATTACAAATCTAATGTTTATCTTCCCTCCAGTACACATCCTCCAGACTCGGTGCAACCTCCTTTCCTCCTTTTCGTCTCCCTCTTGCTCCAGACCTTCATCGTCCCAATCCTCCGTTAATTCACAACACACAAGAACAGTCCAGCCCAGAGTTGCTTGTACAGTTGAATCCCCAGTGGGTGGCTGCTGAGAGAAACACTGAACAACTGAAGAATCAACCTGAAGGTAAAAAATGATACAAAAACACCAAGACAAATTCCTTGTATGTGAAAACCTGGTTGACAATAAACCTGATTCTGATAAACTGATACAGGTAGACATTCAAAGTCCAAAACAAAGCCTGGAAGCCACAAAATTAAGTGTGGGGCAAAATATGCATGAGCCTCTGTAGATATGTTGTAACACTGGAAACACTGATCCCATCACCTTTTTATACAGTAGTATGCTGTTGTGATCAAGGAAAATGGAACAAATCTGATGTAAAAACAACCCACCATGCAAGCTGAATAACAGAATTTATCATTAATTAGTGTAAATCTGTTTACTGTCCTGCTTTGCTTCCCACTGAAATTAAACTGGAACAAAGTGGAAGAATGCAACCAAGTTAATTCTCACAAACCTATTGAAACCAACACACTATGATTAGATCCTAAAATTTAGCCTCTCTGCAGATAAAGAGGAAGAGGTGTGCAACAAGAAGAGAGTAAGGCTGGATCTATTTCTCCAAATACCCAGTACCTCCACGACTCCTTCTCCACAGATAGAGCCTCAACCGTGGTTACACTACGTAGCAGTCTCCCCTGAAGAAGAACCTCAGGTGAGACTGCTATTGTCTGAGGTTACATCTAAAGACATTTTTTAGATGTCCTTTATCTTAGGAAGTGTGAGTTATTGCAACAATACTATTTTGATGTTGTTTAATCCATTAGCCAAATGTCTTTCCTACTAACTGCAGGCTTACTTAGACGCGAGTCAGCAACATACTGAAAATTCAGGGCAAATTGAAATAAGCCATCAAGATATGGAAGCGGAGCACCATCATCCAAACGTGATCTGTGTCCGTGGCGCCGCAGAAGATCAAGGTTGTTCCATTCAAGACAGTGAAACATCTATGAGTGTAAACAGACATGGGAGGACAGGTGTGTGTCTGTCATAATAGACAAAAATGAGCTTAGAACATTATAAATGTGTAATGAATATACAGTAAGTCAGTTAGATGTCCTGAGATACAAGCAGTCTTCATGTATCTACCTTCCACTTTAGTATTTGGATTAAAAACTGTATTTTCTGACTGCTCTCTAGTCAAATTATGTGGAACAGATGCTACAGCAGGAGAAGGACTACTAAAAAAAGAAGTAGTAGTAGCAACGCCCAAATATTAAAACCAAACCTTTACCTTTTACAACTTTTCAGTATATGTTGGTAACCCTGATGCTCTGATTGCTTTCCTCTACACAGGCCTCCTTCCTCCTCTGACAGTGGGACATTCAGTCTGTCATGGACTGTCTGAGAAGACAGTCAGGGTGAGACCGCAAGAATAGGGCCAAAACATGTTACAGTGTTATTTATCACAATAGACAACTGTAAGCATAGATAGCGAGATAAGCACTTACAGTAGCTCAGTACACAGTTTGCAAATATTTGATTTAGTAGGTTTTCACCTAAAAATGATACATATAATTGCACTTGTGTACAACTGGGTTTTTCTTGTTAGAGCTCTAGACAGAGGCACCGCATGGGTACAAAACTTGTTAGTGACATAAAACGTTTGATCTGGTGGACAATTTAAATCAATATATTTTATGTCAAAGAGAGAGATACATATATATTTTTTCTTGCTAACTTTTAGTGACATTAAATTAATTAATTAATGAATTAACAATTTACTGTATTTCCTTGACTGAAACACTGTTTTTGCTTTATATTTTAAAGGTCCAATGTGCAAGATTTAGGATTAGGAATTTGTTTCTACAGTAACCCAGAACGGACAAATTAAACACAGAAGCCTTTTGTGTTTTTTTTTTTTTGTTTTTTTTTTACATGTTTCAGTGTCACCATAGCTTCACCTTCACACTAAAAAGGAGAGGGTTACAATCAGCAACTACACTTCTAGATTCCACTAAATCCCAAATCCCACTGCTCCTTTAAATATCAGAGTAGAATACTCACTGCAAAATTAGAAATATACAAAGATGCACATGCATTTTTTTTTTATATGTTTTCATTTCCAGGCCATCACAATTGGATTTATTTGAAATACTGATGAAATTCTGAATTTTTCTTAACATGGCATTACCTTTCTTAACCATTTCCTGAGAGTTAAACATCCAAATAGCAGACATGACACATGTCTGCTATTGAATGTTTCAGCCAAAGTGGGAGGGCCCCAGCAATGATGAACACCATGAACATCACCTACCTCCCATAGAAGAGAGTCGTATTGTTATCCCGGGCCAGGCTATCCAGGCTCAGACTCAAAAGGATGCCCAACTAAAGGCAGAAAGAGTTGGATATCAATCCCAAGAAAATCTGAATCGAGTGTCGTCACAACTCCATCAGCTTCCAATGGTGTTTCCTGGGAAGGAGGGTAATACACAGAGGAAAACTACACACACCTAACTCAGTATATTCTTGAAAAGACCAAATCCAGCAATAAATGTTGGTACTGATGCCACAGGCATTCATTCTAAAACACAGAGAACTGCAATTTTTAAAAATTAAATTAGTGAGGAAGACATTGTAGAGCTCAGGAGAAATATTTTGACATTTTTAAATTCAAGTTATTTTATCTTGGGAATATTCCAGCATTTTCCAATCTCTGAGTTATTTAGACATAAAGTTAGTTATAAAGAATTATTCACCTGGGCTGTGTCCGAAATCACTCTCTATTTACTGTACACCATTTTATTTTGTGTCTTTTAGTTGTATATTAAATATGTTTGATATTTATATTTTTATGATATGTCAGAGGGATATATTATTCTAACCAATATACATTTTCAGTATAGGTATAATGTTTTGTTATTTTGTAATGTAATTGAAACTATTCTCAATTATTCTTGTTTAGTCTCTGTCCATTTGTAAAGTGATAACTTGAACTATATTGTGTTATATTCTGATCCTTCTCTTTGTTTTTCAGAAGAGATCAATGGGAAGCAACGAGTAGGAGAAAAAATAGAGAGACGATACGCGAAAAAAGAGACAGTAGGGCAGGGAGGAGGCGGAGGAGGAGGAGCAAGGCTTCCCTCTGAGAAAGGCTCTATAATTCTGCTGGAGCCAGGAGAAGGTATAGCACACACATGCACTTAAACTGGCATATTTATGTGAAATTGTGAATTCAGTCTGATAGATGGATCTATAACAGACCCTGGAATTCAGTTTCTGAACCTGATGTATGATGTGTGTACATTTAATTCTGTCCATCAAACTTCAGCTCAACAGTGACATTTGGATCTTATTTTTTTTAGCTTTATTGCGAAAATTGAATCTAGTTCTATTCACTATTCAGTGAATAAAGTATAGTGACTCCCTTGCAATTACAGTCTTACTTTCAATGCTAGAGTGCTGCTGTGAATTTCCCATTCAGATTAATAAAATTATTTATTTATTTTTTAATCTTATTTTTTGGACTTTTTTTTAGCTAGATTTAGATAATGACAGCTTGAGAGAGACAGGACTAGGGAAGAGGGCAACAGAGAGTATGCTGCAAAGGGTTGTGGGCTGCTGTAGTAAGGACTCTTGGTATATGTGTTGAATGTTCTATCAGGTGAGCTACCAGGGCACCTCTCTAAAGATCTTATTTTAGAAGTTTGGGTGGTGGTGAAGACCTCATATATGCAAAGCACATGTAACACTATGCATTTCATTTCACTCTGTTGGGATGACATCTGTTACTTCTAAGGAAGTGGAAAGGCTGTCAAGTATTGCATGTAAAGCACAAACTACATCCCAAGTGATACACTCACACGTGTCATCTCCTTCAGAGCCTCCGCCTCCAGTAGGAGTGTTGGGTTGTGTTGCAGGACGGAAAGGCCCAGGCAAGCAGACCTCTTTGGCTTTCTTACAGAACCAACTACTTGACCTCAAAGATCCCTGTGAATCCACTGAGGCTAACAGAGGTGTGGTTAGGGGCATTCTGCCTCTGGAGCTGAGAGGTATGAGGAACTGTAACAGAATTACTGTTACTACTATTTCTTTCCAATGGGCTGCATGTGCCATTTTTTTTGTACCGATAGTCAGGTCAAGTCAATTTTATTTATATCACAAATTTGTCTCACAGGGCTTTACAATCTGCATAGCATTCAACGCCCTCTATCCTTAGACACAGATCGCTCTAACTTGTTCACAGGGCGATGCTTAATCTGAATGACTTTGGAGTTTAAAGGAAATGAAAAAATCTTAATGCAAAATTAATATTCCTTTTCACCATATCTTCATCATATGTCTTCGTTACATATCTTCATCATTTGGGTTTTCTACTTCCTGCCATTTTATGATTAGTAATGGTCAGTGAAATAGAAGCTGTAGAATTAAGATAGAAAGATAAAATATGACAGTGATTTACAACAGTTTCCATAAATGAAAAGTTTTACTATGTGGTTACACAACTTCTTGGACAAGTTCACCTCCTTTTTGAAATAAATATATGGATGAGAGATGATGTTAGACTTTCATTCACCTGTCAAAGAGACTATGTCTTTGTTTCTCACAGTTGTTCTGTTTTGTCAGATTTGCAGAATGACAAATCTGTTGGCAGCCTGATCCTAGGTCCTGATGGGGAGATCATACAGCTGTCACTGCACGACAACAGCCAGGAGCCACCACAGGGTGACAGTGACACACAGCAGCAAGGTACTCCAATGAGGCGTGATGTTCAAGAAATACAAAATCTGCACACTTATCTGGAGGAGAGACTCGCAGACAACATTAGGGAATGTAAAGACCTGCAGTAATTATCACTAAGTCTCTCTGTCTGCCTCTCCAGCTCTCCAGGTTTTGTCTGCAGAAGGAGAGAAGTTACCCTGGGTCATTGTCCTGCAGCCTGAACATACACATACAGGTCTACACACACACACACACACACACACACACACACACACATAGTTAATGTCATTGCAGAACTTCTTTAACTTCACTTCAGGCCTGCATCAAAGCACATATGATGTTTAGCACACTTTCTTTGCAGCAGTGGAGTCTGAGGAGTCTTTCTGCAGAGGAACTGATGATGCAGTAAAAAACTGTGATCTTTGTCATAAAGAAGTACAGAAGTGACCCGTTCCATGTGCCCCCGGCGGCCACTGAAGCTGATTGCAGGCGTTCTAGTCAATGCAAGCATTTCTCTGCTCGGCTCCACTGAGAATACACAGCTGTTCAATTTTTTGATGGACGCTGCGAGCATCCCATGTCAATCTGGGGCGGAAGTCAGACACAGGGAATCTGGTCAATTTTCAAAATAAAACACCTTGTGCAAAATTTAGATTTTAAAAACAGCCAAAAAGGGAAACTATGTAGGATATTTATATATTTAGAAGCATATTTAGAAGCACATATAGCAAAGAAAAAAGTTAACAAAGTCTGGCAGGTGCTAAAATGCTGGTGGGGTTTGAAGGGGAGAGCAGATCAAAACAGGGGACGCAATGTGCCTGGTGTGGTTTCCCAGTTAGAAAGTCAGCATTAAATCTGCTCAAAAATCTGTCTGCCTGTTCATTCTACATGTGTGCAGAGGGAGGAGTGGACCTGAACACAGATGTTCCTGTGAATGAGCAGCACGATCAGTCTATACATAAGGTGAACTGATGTTTTTTTTCATTTTAGTTCTCTTTCATTTGCAGATGTTCTGCTCACCAGTACAGTCTAATGGAGCTGAACAAAACAAACACAAGAACACACAAAAATCCAAGATTTGATTTTGGTGTTTAGACATTAATCATTATTTGTGTCTTAACCTCTGTCACTATTTGTTTCAATTGTGGTCTCCAACCAGCTCTTAGATCCCCATAGATCAACAGAGACTAATGCATGCTCACCCAGCAGCCACACAGACCCAGGTAAACCTCCAGTGGCTGTGACCAAGAAAAAAACAAAGAATACAGAGACAGTGTCGAAAACATGGAAGAGACCTAAAAGAGATGCTAAAAACAACATTAGGATGCCTCCACTCAGGGAGCGTGTAGGGAAGGAGGAGCGAAGCGGAGGCAACACTGAGGCAGAGGAGGAGGACGAAGAGGAAGAGCTGGGCAGTACAGGACGGACTAGCCATTTGTCTGGATCACATCAGCCAGGGTTGGTGTACTTCACTTTGAACTTTGAATGTGAATGTTGAGTCTGACAGTCATTTCGTTTTGTCTGTGTTTAGCAGAACTGTGTTGCCAAAGGTCTTGGTCCAAAAAATGTTTGGTGTTAAAATGTTAAACATTTAGAGCTTGTCTGTTTGTCCAGAGAGCTACAGTTTAAAGACGATTCATCATGTAGCGAGCAGAAAATCAATCCAAATGAAGCAACAACAAAGGATGCTGTGGACAAAAAGAGGAATAATACTAAGAGGAAAGATGCTGAGGAAGCTGCAATAACTACAGGGTGAACTATGAATACTCACAAAAAGATTAAAACACTGCAGACACTTTGGTTTGTAAGCCCTTTATTTTTTTTAATGCACTGAGTAACAAGCTGCATACATTCACACACTCCATTTATTTAGGAAAAGGGATCTGAAAACAAGTGCAGAGTCAGACGGACAGACATCGAGGATGAGGAAGGAAGGAAGATCACAGAGACAAAAGACTGGAAGTGACGCTCAATCAACCAGGAGACAGAAACAAGAGGACAGGACTGACAGAGAAGCAGAGGAAAGTCAGGACAATGCTGTTCTCCCTTCTGTGGTGATTATCAATTGACTGATTCATTTACTAATGACATTCATACTGTGTAATGCAGTGAGGTAGCTATGGTCATTGCTTCCAGTCAGCTTGAGGAGAGCATATCAATCAAGCACAGCATGAAGGGATCATAAAAAAATTCTAAGTACATCCAAAAAAGCAATAAATACCTCCTAACATGTTTCTAAAGTAAAATATTGTTGTAAAGGTTTTAAATACACTCTGAAATACCAGAAAAATAGAATACCTGTATCTACCTAAGACAATGCATACATTGAGACTTAATTCAGGTTTACAGTTAATTTTCTTTCTTTTAGAAAAAGAAGGTGACAGACAGGGAAGGAGTGAGAGGAGAAGTGAAGATAAATGAGGAGAAGAAAGAAGAGCGAGTTGAAGTGGCGAGCCAAAGGGAAGAGTCTGCAGGAGGGAGGAGGAGGAGGAAAGGAAGGCTGAAACACAAAGATTTAGTTGTTGGTAAGACATGACACTTGGCACGTGAGGGCATTTGTTTGAAATTGTCACCTAACAACTGCCATCTCACATTCTCTCAAATGGTGGTAACAGGATTCTTTATATATACCACTAATACATTTATGACAGAGACGTAGGTGCAAGGTAAGAACAGGGCAGGCCCTAGGCTTTTAGTGGCCCTAAGCAAGATTTTGTATGTGGCCCTAAAAAACTCAACTACAAGTAACATTATGTAAAAAGTAAATGAAGGAAAAAGACAAATTGTTCACAGACTGTGGATCCTGCAGGATCATTTTGTCCAGAAAACAAACAAACTAGTTGTTATTAAACTAGAAAATCAGCCTAGAAGTAGCAGGGAGAGAGAAAGAGTTCTTATCTGAACGATTTTGTTTGGATTTGTCAGATTTTTCTCATTTATTATGTCAGAGGTGCTGTGGTCACATGTTAATATTTACTGAAGACTACAAAGACAGTTCATCATCTGACACGTTTGCAGCCAAATGAAGATATTAACCAGAGGACCTGTCTAATAAATGAGAATGAGGATAAGTATGATGATGATTTGCACAGAGGACTTTAGATTTGTCAAGTACAATTATGTCATAATACAAGATTTTGAGGAACAATCAGGCTACGTTCATGATTTTATTCAGAATCATTATAAAGTTTCAGGGCGTCTCCGTAACCATAGTAACTCATGGTGCCGTGCCACAGAGGGGAGGGAGAGATACTGTGCTGCTGCTAGAAGAGACGCTGAATGAAGCCATTTACACACACAGCAGACAAAGTCAGACCGGAGTCGGTATTTCACAAATGTAACACACAACAGGAGATTCTCCATGTCAGACGAGTTCTCACATGTTGACAAAACTCAAAATGACATCACAGCTCTGTGACACAGTCAAAATCTAATTGATAACCAATAACGTCGCAGCTGTGGACAGGACACAGACAGCAGAGAGACAGACAAGCAGCACCGTGCAGCAGTGAGTTCTTCAGACTATCAGGAGGAAGGTGACAAATGAATCAGTACTGTAGGTTAATGGACGTGTGGCGTGAGACCCTATGAAAAGGGTAAATTGCGTGGGTCTCACGGTCATTGCGTGAGAGTTGGCAGCCTCTGAGCGAGTCAGTCAACTTAACACTGTACAAAGTGAAGAGCGAGTCCAAGTTAATGTGTCACCCCCCCTGCAGTTGTGGCCCTAAGCAACCGCATAGCTCGCTCATGCCAGCGGCCGGCCCTGGGTAAGAAACAAGTAAATCTTGAAAGGTAAGTAATGACACAAAGGAAAGGCAGTTTTATCTTTACTTTATTCAATAGCAACAGTGACACCACAAAATAAAGCAACAGTTTATGGAAACCTCCTCCCTGTGATCCAAAACGCAGTACAAACACCAAAACAGAAAACTGTGTAAATCACTAAGTTTTGATATGCAGCACTTGGAGGATATCAGAGGGAAAACCAGAAATAATGCCACAAAAGAATCTTATGTAGAGGACTTCCAGGTAACAAGAACAATAAAAGGTCTCCACAGAGATGTTGCCAGCATAGATCTATCAGAACACAACATGCAAAACATGAAATATCATTTGGAGATTTGTGGATGAAAAGATGGCAGAACAAATAAATGTTTTCATGTGTGATACTGTCCTGTTTTTGTTGTTGTTTTCATTTTCCTTTCCTTTTCTTTTCTCTTAGGAAACCCTGAGGAACCCCTTGAGAAAGAGGAGGTGGATATTAATCAGGAAATTAAAGAGTTGTCTCACCTAAAATCCACCAAAAGGTGGTCCGCAACACACTGCAACAATACCAAACCAAATTCAGAGGAAGACACAGACACAGACCATCTTTCCACAAATGCTGACAAACACAGCAGCATCCGATCAGTGAGCTCACTCAGGTCTACTGCTGCTACATCTCAATTCAATCACAGGAGCTTAGGGAAGTCTGCTGCCTCTTCCTGTGAAGGTTCAGTGCCAACCAGCGCCATGGGACTCATTTCATCATGTGGCCGCCTGTCATCATGTTCAACTGTCATGATAACAGAGGAACAGCTGATGCTGAACCCAGTGAAGCCAGAGGTTGGTAGGAAGCAAACACACAATGTACAGTACTCTTACTTGCTTGCAGCGACAGCTGTCAATTTGTATGTAATTTAAGTAAGCAGAAAAAAATACTGTATAAATAACATTTTTGCTCTAGAAAAATGAGAAATAACTTTAATTTTTGTCATCACTGGCATATTACTTAAAATAACAGTTTGGTTGTTAATTTATAGATAATGTCCGCAACTTTACAGGAGACTGTTAATTTTCATAAACATATGTTTTTTTGTTTGTTATGATTATTATTAATGATATAACACTAATTATTCCACTTATTTTACTCAAAAGCTGTGTGTCTGTGTGTTTTAGTCCTCCAGGCTCAGAAAGCGTCAGGAGCAACAGGAGGAGGCTGTAGCTCTGCATCGGGCTCAGCGAGCAGAGCAAAGGAGGCAGGAGGTGGAGAGGAAGAGGAGGAAGCGGGAGGAAGAGGAGAGGAAGCAGCAGGAGAGGGAGCAGACAGAGGAAAGGATGAAGAGCGAGCTGGAGGAGGAGAGGAGGAAGAGAACTGAGGAACTCAGGTCATACATTTTCTTTAAGGATACAAAATTATTAAGTTGAACTCGTTACAGGATTAGATGTCAGGTGCTTATATGATCATTGAAACAGGATTTGCTTGGAGTAATCATTCCTGGTTCATACCGCCCATTAAGATCTCTTCCTAATCCACTACCAATGTAAGTTAAGTGCTTTAGGATTGCAGTGGGTCAATAAACCTTTTTCACAGCAGCCATTTTTACATGAAATAGTAGGGTAAACATAGGTGTTACCAATGATACCAACTGGAACAGAATATTATTTAGTATCACTGGAAACAACTGTGTTGACTATTTCATGTCAAAATGGCTGCTGTGAAAAGGGTCTATTCTTCAGACCTGTGCAGAAATAAAGTTTATATTTGCTAAAATGAGGCTTCAGCTGTTTGAATTTACTCTTTACTATTTTTCCATGGAAACAAAGAGGGAATTATGTACAAAAGCATGTTTACTTAATTTGATTAATTAGACTAGGGAAGCCTAATAATAGGTTATTAAAGGGATTTTTTAATGACCAGTATGGATAGGAGGAGTGATTACTTCAAAATAATTGTTTTAAAACAGACCTGAAACAGGGGTCGTATCACATCATCACATAGCACATACTGTATCACGACATAGGTGTGATCACAACAACACATTTGTTTTCACAGGATATTGAGATTATGAGATTATTCAAAGCAACTAGATCTTTTTACAGTTATTTGGTGTTAAACTCCCACAAAGTTGGTTGACTTTGTGAGAAACAGTTAAAAAAAATTGGATCAAAATCAATATCTCTTTTATTCAGTTCTATAGTTTAAGCTTCCAATAAGCTGGATCAGGACAAGTTGAACCAACATGTTTCTACAGTAGCATAGAACAGATTTGACTTGTTTGCTTCCTGTTCTTCTACAATGACGTAATCTGTTTATCTTGATGGGAACAATTATGACTGCCAGTAACTATATTGGATGGAAACAAGCATTTACACAAAATTTCTTTTTGGTGATTTTCTTCATAATTTGCAACACATTCAGATAAAAACATAGCTACCATACCTCGGTAACTGTAAGACAGGAGGGGCCACTGTGGGACGCAAAACTCAAACTAGCTTTAACTAACTAACTTCATTAATACTTAATCTCCAACTCCAGGCTGAAGAGGCTGGCAGAAGAAGAGGAGAAGAGGAAACGTGAGGAAGAGCTGCAGGAGCGAGCTAGACGGGAACAGGCACAAAGAGAAAGGGAGAGGAGGAGGCAGGAGGAGAAGAGACGGCAGATGGAGAGACTCCAGAGGATGAGAGAGGAGGAGGAACAGAGGAAGAAAGGTGAGAGTGAGAGGAGGAGACAAAAAGAAAAGGAAGGACAGTGAGGAGAGTAGGAACAGAGGATGAAACAGGGAAAGAAAGAATACAATGTTCGAAGCCCTAAGGTCTTCAATTTTAATAAATCATGAAGACATGATGAAATACATAATGATATAAATAGACAATATATTACTGACATTGTTACATAATTCAATATTCACAAGAACTGATTTTATTGCAGGTCATTTTTATTGAAGTTTCTTCATTATGTTTATATTTCACAGTGCCATTTTTCCTAAATACTTTTTTATTTAATAATGTCACTTTTCATCACAAAGTTTTTATCTGTCAATCAAGGCAAATAGAACAGAGTCAGCCCCTGCATGTGATTGGCTGTTCAATCATGTAGACCAAACAAACAGCTAATCCCTTACGTATCTATATGAATTCCTAAAAAGTCAACCACAGAGGGAGTTTTAAAAGAAGAAGAAGTTTCTTTTGTCTACTTCTGTCTGAAATCTTTTTCAAAAAATTACTCCATATTTTGAGTGGTTAATCTGCTACTGTTATTTGTAAACTGCTGAGGTGAGTGGGGCTTGATAAAGGGCTACTGGCACTTTTAAACTGCAGTTGCATTATCCTGTTGGCTGAAAATGATGTTGTGTCTCCACCAGATGAATTAGAGTGTCTGCGCCTGGAAGATGAGAGGAGGCAGGAGGAAGAGAGCAAGAAGCTACAGGAGATGGATGAGAGTGAGAGGATAGAGTATCTTCGTAGGAAGAAGCAGGAGGAGGAGGATAGGAAGAATAAAGAAGAGGAGCGTAAAAGGATAGAAGAGGAGGCTGCCTTACAGGCCGCAGAGGAGAACAGGCTGCAGACGGAACTGCTCAACAGGTACACACTCAGTGTATACTGAGTATGGTTCTCAAAATGGGGGCATAAAACCATGAACTGGGGAAAATATGAAGTGAAACTAAGATTATTTCACTTAAATTCAACTTAGATTTTTTTTAAATTAGTAATCATTGTTCATGACTGATAAGAACTGTGAGGTGTGGTGAGGGAAATTTGAGAACCACTTGGCTATTTCACATAAATCTATATACATTCAGATACTTCAACAGCATTGTACCTTGTTTTCTCTCAATGAATTGTAACATAAATATTCTTTAATTTATAGTTTTTGGAGGAAAAACAGTAGCTCAGCAAATTACAATAAATGAGAAATACATTGTCCATCATACAGCTCTTCTCTCTTTCATTATGTTTGTCCTTCAGACAGATGGCGCTGTTGCAGCAGCGGTTGGCTTTCAAAAGAGGTCTTGTGTTGGAGGCTGAAGGTCTGGAGAAAACTCAGGGTATCTCCAGACCGTGGATCTACTCTTATTTCACTTTGTTACAGCTACTGGGTCTAAATCCAACTAAAGCTGAACCCAAAACCCCCTGATCTCTATCTTCCATTTGAGACTATTATGGACGAGTAGGGACAGGAAAAGATTTTGTCTGATGAATGGTTCACTGATTTTATAAAATCATTAAATCAAATGAAACACGATTAGTGATCCCCACGTTCATACTCATCTGTTGCTAGCAAGAAAATACTTTTTCCCATTCTTTTCTGTTTTGTTTTCCCTTTGTTTCTAGAATGACAAAAGTTTCCAATCATGTTGTTGTATTATTATTAACTAACAGGAGCAGCATCATTGAAAATAAGGCCAAAAAGAATGTCCAATTACAAGATGGTTATCACAATATACTTTGTTTATAACGGCCCCACAACACATGAAATAAATAATAAATGACATTAAAACATCAAACTGTCCAAACTTTTCTATTATTTATCATGACATTGTAATGATTGTTGTCAAAGTTCCAAATTCAATAGCCACATATGTGTGAATGTTAAATATTTGAATGAAGCAGTAAAAGACAGAGGAAAAGTCTCTGACAAGGATTGTTCCAACAAGCAGGGCATCAACAATGTGTTGCTACATATTTCATGAACAAATAAACAAACTACACAGGAGTAGATATATCTGTTTGACAAAATCCTTTTGACAGAATCCTTTGAGGATATGTAACAAAGACAAAATAAGATAAAGAAAAATGTGTGTAAATGTGACAAATATATACAAAGTCACTATAAAAATATACATATAAATGGTGAAAGACATCCTGAATGGCAAGTCTGTTAGTAGTTATGTGCTTCAACCACTCTGTAGTGATTTGTGGGCAGTACAGTTTACTGTGATGCAGCCTGTCAGCAAGGTCTTGATGGTGCAAATGTAGAAGTTTGTGAGGTTGCCGGCACTCTTGCCAGACTTGGGCTTGGTTAAGTCAGAATTCTGACTATAATTTTTTTACTTTTACTTTTTCAGAATTGATAGTCCGAAGTCAAAGAATTTCACTGGAAGGTTTTCAAAATATTTCAAAATGTTACCTTTGTGACAAAGTTGGAAAATTTAAAGTAGAGCTCTCAGTAAAATGTTCATAATACTTCTGTCACACAGAAATGACTTTTTTAGCTGTCCTTAATGCTTTAAGTTGTGGACAAATATCATTTTACTCATTTTCTATGTTTTTTTTTTTTTTAACAAACTAGTTAGCATACTTACCATTAAAAATGGTATGATCTTGTTCCTTGATTGCAAGACTGGCTCATTTCCTGCTCGTGCTATTCTTAAAATGTTTGTTAATTCTGGGGTGATTACCGCTGCAATTTGACTGCTAAATGCTCTCTAGTCTTGTTCTTAAACCATTGTCACTGTTGGTGTATGTTTTTTTTTAATCTGTTTTATCTGGTCTTATCTGGCTTTTTCAACTATTCTTTTTTTATCTTCCGGATTAGAAGTTCCGGATTGTTATTATGTTCTAGAATGTTGGCAAGCTCTAGCATGTTTGGAAGTTCCGGAATATTGGAAGTTCAAGAATGTTTGGAAGTTCAGAAATGTTGTCATATTCCGCAATTATGTTATGTTCTGGAATGTTGGCAAGTTCTAGAATGTTTGGAAGTTCCGAAATGTTGGCAAATTCTAGAATGTTTGGAAGTTCCAGAATGTTTTCAGGTTTTCGGAATGATGAATGTTAGCAAGCTCTAGAATGTTTGGAAGTTCCGTAATGTTGTCATATTCTGTAATTATGTTATGTTACAGAATGTTGGCAAGTTCTGAAATGTTTGGAAGTTCCGGAATGTTGTCATGCTCTAGAATGTTGTCATGTTCTAGAATGTTTGCAATTTCAGGAATGTTGGCAAGTTTCGGAAAGTATGAAAATTCCAGAATGTTGGCAAGCTCTAGCATGTTTGGAAGTTCCGGAATGTTGGCAAGTTCTAGAATGTTGTCATGTTCTAGAATGTTGGCAAGTTCTAAAATGTTTGCAATTAATTGATTTTGGCGTGTTCTGGAATGTTGGCAAGTTCTGGAATGTTTGGAAGGTCCGGAATGTTGTCACGTTCTAGAATGTTGGCCAGTTCTAGAAAGTTTGGAAGTTCCAGAATGCTGCCATATTATAGAATGTTGGCAAGTTCTGGAATGTTGTCATGTTCCAGAATGTTGTCATGTTCTAGAATGTTGGCCAGTTCTAGACAGTTCGGAAGTTCAGCAATGTTGTCAAGTTCTGGAATGTTGTCATGTTGTAGAATGTTGGCCAGCTCTAGAAAGTTTGGAAGTTCCAGAATGCTGTCATGTTCCGGAATGTTAGCAAGTTCTTTAATGTTTGGAAGTTCTGGAATGTTGTCAAGTTCTGGAATGTTGTCTTGTTGTAGAATGTTGGCCAGCTCTAGAAAGTTTGGAAGTTCCGGAATGTTGTCATGTTCTAGATTGATGTCATGTTCTAGAATGTTGGCAAGTTCTAGAATGTTGGCAATTTCTAGAATGTTTGGAAGTTCCGGAATGTTGGCAAGTTCTAAAATGTTTTCATGTTCTGGAATGACGTCATGTTCATGTTCTTGTTTTTGTTATGTTTTAGAATGTTGGCCAGTTCTAGACAGTTTGGAAGTTCCGGAATGTTGTCATCTTGTAGAATGTTGGCCAGCTCTAGAAATGTTGGAAGTTCCAGAATGCTGTCATGTTCCGGAATGTTGGCAAGTTCTATAATGTTTGGAAGTTCTGGAATGTTGTCATTTTCTAGAATGTTGTCAAGTTCTATAAGGTTTGGAAGTTCTGGAATGTTGTCATGTTCTGAAATGTTGGCAACTTCTGGAATGTTTGGAAGTTCCGGAATGTTGTCATGTTCCGGAATGTTGGTAAGTTCTAGAATGTTTGGAAGTTCCGGAATGTTTGAAAGTTCTATAATGTTGTCAAGTTATTGAATGTTGTCATGTTCTAGAATGCTAACAAGTTCTAGAATGTTTGGAAGTTCCGGAATGTTGGCAAGTTCTAAAATGTTTTCATGTTCTGGAATGACGTCATGTTGATGTTCTTGTTATGTTTTAAAATGTTGGCCAGTTCTAGACAGTTTGGAAGTTCCGGAATGTTGTCATGTTCCAGGACGTTGGCAAGTTCCATAAAGTTTGTAATTTTGGCAATGTTGTCAAGTTATATAATGTTTGGAAGCTCCAGAATGTTGTCATGTTTCGGAATGTTGGCAACTTCTGGAATGTTTGGAAGTTCCGGAATGTTGTCAAGTTCTATAATGTTTGGAAGTTCTGGAATGTTGTCATGTTCGGGAATGTTGGTAAGTTCTAGAATGTTGGTAAGTTCTAGAATGTTTGGAAGTTCCGGAATGTTGGCAAGTTCTATAATGTTTTCAAGTTCTGGAATGTTGTTATGTTCTAGAATGTTTGGAAGTTCCGGAATGTTGGCAAGGTCTAGAATGTTTGGAAGTTCCGGAATGTTGGCAAGTTCTATAATGTTGTCAAGTTCTGTAATGTTGTCATGTTCTAGAATGTTGGCAAGGTCTAGAATGTTTGGAAGTTCCGGAATGTTAGCAAGTTTTAAAATGTTTTCATGTTCTGGAATGACGTCATGTTCATGTTCTTGTCATGTTTTAGAGTGTTGGCCAGTTCTAGATAGTTGAGAAGTTCCGGAATGTTGGCAAGTTCTATAATGTTTGGAAGTTCCAGAACGTTGTCAAGTTCTAGAATGTTGTCAAGTTCTGGAATGTTGTCAAGTTGTAGAATGTTTGCAATTTTGGGAATGTTGTCATGTTCTGCAATGTTGTCAAGTTCTAGAATGTTTGGAAGTTCTGGAATGTTGTCATGTTCTACAATGTTGGCCAGTCCTAGAAAGTTTGAAAGTTCTGGAATGTTTTCAAGTTCTAGAAAGTTTAGAAGTTCCGGAATGTTGGCAAGTTCTGGAATGTTGTCATATTGTAGAATGTTGGCCAGCTCTAGAAATTTTGGAAGTTCCAGGATGTTGTCATGTTCCGGAATGTTGGCAAGTTCTAGAATGTTGTCAAGTTCTAGAATGTTTGGAAGTTCTGGAATGTTGTCATGTTCTACAATGTTGGCCAGTCCTAGAAAGTTTGAAAGTTCTGGAATGTTTTCAAGTTCTAGAAAGTTTGGAAGTTCCAGAATGTTGGCAAGTTCTAAAATGTTTTCATGTTCTGGAATGACGTCATGTTCATGTTGTTATGTTTTAGAATGTTGGCTTAAGTTTTGAGTCCGGAATGTTGGAGTTCTGGAAGTTTCATTGTGAATGTTGGCCAGCTCTAGAAATTTGGAAGTTCCAGGATGTTGTCATGTTCGAATGTTGGCAAGTTCTAGAATGTTGTCAAGTTCTAGAATGTTGGAAGTTCTGGAAGTTGTCATGTTCTACAATGTTGGCCAGTCCTAGAAAGTTTGAAAGTTCTGGAGTTTTCAAGTTCTAGAAAGTTTGGAAGTTCCAGAATGTTGGCAAGTTCTAAAATGTTTTCATGTTCTGGAATGACGTCATGTTCATGTTGTTATGTTTTAGAATGTTGGCCAGTTCTAGACAGTTTGGAAGTTCCGGAATGTTGTCAAGTTCTGGAATGTTGTCATGTTGTAGAATGTTGGCCAGCTCTAGAAATTTTGGAAGTTCCAGGATGTTGTCATGTTCCGGAATATTGGCAAGTTCTAGAATGTTGGCAAGTTCTATAATGTTTGGAAGTTCCGAAATGTTGTCATGTTCTAGGATGTTGTCAAGTTCTAGAATGTTTGCAATTTCGGGAATGTTGTCAAGTTCTAGAATGTTTGCAATTTTGGGAATGTTGTCAATTTACCATGTCATAAATGTCACACACCCCTCACTATGAAACCGGAGATTGACAAAAATGGGTTTAAACTCATCCCAAGACTACAGGCCAGACTTTTGCTCAGCCAGATTCACATCACACTGCAAGACCTGCCTACCAAGAGTAGTGGCCAGTTATTTCACTCACTCATTCAATCACTCACTGGTATATAACACAGGACTTAGGCAAGTCCACATGTAAATATGAACATTTGCAATAGCATCCAATAAACAGAATATGTGAGAAAAGTTTTTGTTTTTGTTTTTTTCATACCTTATTGCTACTTTGAACTCAGCGAGACTTCTGGCATTCTTTGCTTCAGTAATCCTCATCATATCTGGCTTGTATTCCATTGTGGCCACTCGGAGCAGTTCTTTCACGTGTGTATCAGTCAGAACAGATCGATGCTTTGATTTCACAAGTTTCAGAGTGGAAAACAAGGACTCGCAGACATATGTTGACCTGAACATTGAGAGGAGCTTGAGTGCAGCCTTTTTGATATTCGGGTATTTTTTCCATAGGCACATTTTTCCAAAACTCAAGGAGCCCTTCCCTCAGTACAGCTTTCAGTCTATCATCCTCGGATAGTTCAATCATCTCCATCTCTGTCGCAGCTTCATCAGTGACAAGCAGGGCTTTTAAGCAGTCCGTCTCCGCATTAAATGGGTCAATGAGGAACGTGATCTGTGGCCTTTTCTGCTGTAGGTCCTCGAATCGGGCCGTAAAACTCCCCTGAAGTTTCTCACGCAGCGCTGTGTATCCAGCTCAACATTTAGCTCCCTTGTATCATTTATCTGCATGTTTCCTGTGTTTCTGTGTGTTTCTGTTCTAGAATGTTGGCCAGTTCAAGAAAGTGTGAAAATTCCGGAATGTTGTCATATTCCGCAATTATGTTGTGTTCTGGAATGTTAACAAGTTCTGGAATGTTTGGAAGTTCCGGATTGTTATTATGTTCTAGAATGTTGGCAAGCTCTAGCATGTTTGGAAGTTCCGGAATATTGGAAGTTCGAGAATGTTTGGAAGTTCTGAAATGTTGTCATTTTCCGCAATTATGTTATGTTCTGGAATGTTGGCAAGTTCTAGAATGTTTGGAAGTTCCGGAATGTTGGCAAATTCTAGAATGTTTGGAAGTTCCAGAATGTTTTCAGGTTTTCGGAATGATGTCATGTTCCAGAATGTTAGCAAGTTCTAGAATGTTTGGAAGTTCCGTAATGTTGTCATATTCTGTAATTATGTTATGTTACAGAATGTTGGCAAGTTCTGAAATGTTTGGAAGTTCCGGAATGTTGTCATGTTCTAGAATGTTTGCAATTTCGGGAATGTTGTCATGTTCTAGAATGTTTGCAATTTCGGGAATGTTGTCATGTTCCGGAATGTTGGCAAGCTTCGGAAAGTATGAAAATTCCAGAATGTTGGCAAGCTCTAGCATGTTTGGAAGTTCCGGAATGTTGGCAAGTTCTAGAATGTTGTCATGTTCTAGAATGTTGGCAAGTTCTAAAATGTTTGCAATTAATTGATTTTGGCGTGTTCTGGAATGTTGGCAAGTTCTGGAATGTTTGGAAGTTCCGGAATGTTGTCACGTTCTAGAATGTTGGCCAGTTCTAGAAAGTTTGGAAGTTCCAGAATGCTGCCATATTATAGAATGTTGGCAAGTTCTGGAATGTTGTCATGTTCTAGAATGTTGGCCAGTTCTAGACAGTTTGGAAGTTCAGGAATGTTGTCAAGTTCTGGAATTTTGTCATGTTGTAGAATGTTGGCCAGCTCTAGAAAGTTTGGAAGTTCCAGAATGCTGTCATGTTCCGGAATGTTAGCAAGTTCTTCAATGTTTGGAAGTTCTGGAATGTTGTCAAGTTCTAGAATGTTTGGAAGTTCTGGAATGTTGGCATGTTCTAGAATGTTTGGAAGTTCCGGAATGTTGTCATGTTCTAGATTGATGTCATGTTCTAGAATGTTGGCAAGTTCTAGAATGTTGGCAATTTCTTGAATGTTTGGAAGTTCCGGAATGTTGGCAAGTTCTAAAATGTTTTCATGTTCTGGAATGACGTCATGTTCATGTTCTTGTTCTTGTTATGTTTTAGAATGTTGGCCAGTTCTAGACAGTTTGGAATTCCGTAATGTTGTCATCTTGTAGAATGTTGGCCAGCTCTAGAAATGTTGGAAGTTCCAGAATGCTGTCATGTTCCGGAATGTTGGCAAGTTCTATAATGTTTGGAAGTTCTGGAATGTTGTCATTTTCTAGAATGTTGTCAAGTTCTATAAGGTTTGGAAGTTCTGGAATGTTGTCATGTTCTAGAATGTTGGCAACTTCTGGAATGTTTGGAAGTTCCGGAATGTTGTCATGTTCCGGAATGTTGGTAAGTTCTAGAATGTTTGGAAGTTCCGGAATGTTTGAAAGTTCTATAATGTTGTAAAGTTATTGAATGTTGTCATGTTCTAGAATGCTGGCAAGTTCTAGAATGTTTGGAAGTTCCGGAATGTTGTCATGTTCCGGAATGTTGGCAAGTTCTAAAATGTTTTCATGTTCTGGAATGACGTCATGTTGATGTTCTTGTTATGTTTTAAAATGTTGGCCAGTTCTAGACAGTTTGGAAGTTCCGGAATGTTGTCATGTTCCAGGACGTTGGCAAGTTCCATAACGTTTGCAATTTTGGCAATGTTGTCAAGTTATATAATGTTTGGAAGCTCCAGAATGTTGTCATGTTCCGGAATGTTGGCAACTTCTGGAATGTTTGGAAGTTCCGGAATGTTGTCATGTTCCGGAATGTTGGCAACTTCTGGAATGTTTGGAAGTTCCGGAATGTTGTCAAGTTCTATAATGTTTGGAAGTTCCGGAATGTTGTCATGTTCGGGAATGTTGGTAAGTTCTAGAATGTTTGGAAGTTCCGGAATGTTGGCAAGTTCCATAACGTTTGCAATTTTGGCAATGTTGTCAAGTTATATAATGTTTGGAAGCTCCAGAATGTTGTCATGTTCCGGAATGTTGGCAATTTCTGGAATGTTTGGAAGTTCCGGAATGTTGTCAAGTTCTATAACGTTTGGAAGTTCCAGAATGTTGTCATGTTTGGGAATGTTGGTAAGTTCTAGAATGTTGGTAAGTTCTAGAATGTTTGGAAGTTCCGGAATGTTGGCAAGTTCTATAATGTTGTCAAGTTCTGGAATGTTGTTATGTTCTAGAATGTTGGCAAGGTCTAGAATGTTTTGGAAGTCATCCCAAGACTACAGGCCAGACTTTTGCTCAGCCAGATTCACATCACACTGCAAGACCTGCCTACCAAGAGTAGTGGCCAGTTATTTCACTCACTCATTCAATCACTCACTGGTATAAATATAACACAGGACTTAGGCAAGTCCATATGTAAATATAAACATTTGCAATAGCATCCAATAAACAGAATATGTGAGAAAAGTTTTTTCTTACCTTATTGCTACTTTGAACTCAGCAAGACTTCTGGCATTCTTTGCTTCAGTAATCCTCCTCAAATCTGGCTTGTATTCCATTGTGGCCACTCGGAGCAGTTCTTTCACGTGTTTATCAGTCAGAACAGATCGATGCTTTGATTTCACAGTTTCAGAGTGGAAAACAAGGACTCACAGACGTATGTTGACCTGAACATTGAGAGGAGCTTGAGTGCAGCCTGTTTGACATTCGGGTATTTTTCCATAGGCACATTTTTCCAAAACTCAAGGAGCCCTTCCCTCAGTACAGCTTTCAGTCTATCATCCTCGGATAGTTCAATCATCTCCATCTCTGTCGCAGCTTCATCAGTGACAAGCGGGGCTTTTAAGCAGTCCGTCTCCGCATTAAATGGGTCAATGAGGAACGTGATCTGTTGCCTTTTCTGCTGTAGGTCCTCGAATCGGGCCGTAAAACTCCCCTGAAGTTTCTCACGCAGTGCTGTGTATCCAGCTGTTGCCATTTTCAGGGCGGCAGCGATGGCTGCTGTGCTTGCTTTGCGCAGAGCGTGAAAATGCACTAATTCTCCTTTTCGAAGATGCGTGTTAAAGAGCTTCAGTTTGTTGGTAAACGCAAACACAGTTTGCACCAGGTCCGGCAGCATCTGCACCAGGTCCCCTGCAGATCCAGGTTCAATTTGTCCAGATGTGACAGCATGTCAACCAAAAAGGCCAAATCCATAAGCCACTTGGGGTCTGATAGTTGACGATAGTCTCTTTTTTTCTCCTCCATAAACATTTTCACCGCATCCAAAAGCTCAAAGCTGGAAATGCGCCGGCCACAACATACCTGTCCGCTTCCGGCGGAGAAACAGGGCGTAATAACAGACGTCATTATATAGGAGGATGATGCGCGCCATTATTGATCATGTGATGCAGAGTAAAATGTTTTTATTAATAATGTCAATTTGTCCAAGTACTATGCAGTTGCTATGGAAGAGAAATGATGACCAAACTGGTATAATTTTTGTATAATGTTTGTGATGATCACATATGAAGGAAGTTGACGTTATAACAAGAAAAAGAAATGTAGTAGTCCGAGTGGGAGGGGCTACCACTATAAAAGGGGCTGCCTGTGCCCTAATCAAGGGAGAGAGTGGTTGGTTACAGAGGAGGTAATAGTGTATTGAGTAGTGAGTTTGAGTATTGTGTAAAGTCGAGTTATTGAAGAAGTCGATTTCTTTTTCTTTCTTTCTTTTGTTTTTTTGAAAGTGTATATAGAGCATTTTGTTTCATTCACTTTATTTGTTTTGGTTTGTAAATATTGGCACTGTTTGCACCTGGTGAGGTGGAGAATAAAAATCATAACATCATTTTTCCGACTAAGCCTGGATTTGTGGAACAAGCGACGAGGTTAGAGAAAGAACCCCGCGACAGGGATGTTGTCATATTTCGCAATTATGTTATGTTCCGTTATGTTAAGTTTTGGAATGTTTAGAAGTTCCGGAATGTTGTCATGTTCTAGAATGTTGGCCAGTTCTAGAAAATTTGGAAGTTCCGGAATGTTGTCATGTTCCAGAATGTTGGCAAGTTCTAGAAAGGACACAGACCACCTGTGGATCAATCTCTCAGTCTCTCAGCCTTCTCAGTCTGCAACACAATGATAAGTTTTCAAAGCTAAACAACTAATACTGCTGAGGACCTCAATGCCCACACGTGACCTTGTGTAACCTAAGGATAGAAAATTCCATAACACCCCCCCTACACCCAACAGATTTACCACTAAAGTATATTCTCCTGATGAAAGATTTTGTCCATTAGAACTGTCGTACTTCACCCAATGCTCGACCAGCTCAGAAAAGGCCTACAGCTGTATGACCTACCAAAAATCATGAAGACCCATCAAGACCTCTGCCTACCACTGTTTGTTCCAGGGGAAGATGATGAGGTATATTCTTATGTTTTAGACGGCTTTTAATTGAGCATGAATGTCTTTTGCAAGAATTACAATGTTTATGCAGACTGAAATGCACTTCCTTCTTCTTAAAGGCTGATGCAGCCTTCCTTCTGGAGAGGAGCCGCCCTGTCTTCAGTGAGATTGGTTCTGCCAAGCACCAAAAGGAAGTAAACATCATGAACTTTCTCCAGGACTACCTTCAGGAAATTGAGGATTCTGGTATGTTTTAGCCAAGATAGGGTAATAGAGAGATTAACTTTTTCTGCTATCCTGCAGTACATTTTATATAGTGCAGTGTAAATGATTAATTGATTCAAACTATACAACCCACCTAAGCGTTTTTGGAAACTTGATGTCACTATTTAAAATGAATGTAATTGATGAAATGTAATATTGTTACCTCTAGGATAACACAGTTTAATTAAACTAGACATGGAGGGCTTACAGATGGATGACTTGCATAGTTATATTGACAATAACAGGGTGTCTGAACAATTGCCACAACATAATACCTGTCATCCAGTCACAACAAATGCAGCTTTTGTTAAAATCTCTATGTAGTTTCTGCTTTGATTTATCAAATGTTCTCATACTCAAAAAGGTCAATATGACTTGTGTATATGTAAGGGATTTTATCAACTTGAAAACTAAAATGTATTGTTTTCAATTCAGACTAACATTGTGTTAATCTCTTCATTAAGAACAAGAGGGCCCCAGCAACAACAGCGTTACTCCAGAAGGCCTGACTGTAGGACGCATCATGCAGTGGATGACTGGACAACGACACAAGCCTGTTCTGCCAAGCGAAAGGAAGGACTTTGTCATAAATATGAAATTCCACCATGTCTGTGACACACAACACACTGTTTCTTTTCCAACTGTAAGCGCCTGCAGTCGTACAGTCACATTCCCTTCAGCTCACCTGAAAATATACAGTGAATTCAAAAACATTTTGACACTAGCCATATGCCACGGGCAAACTTTTGACAGGGTGTAACCACTCAGTGTAAAGGAAAACAACCAGGTAACTGCGACATGTCAGATCATGTTTTATACTTTTGCCTTTTTTATGTGACAACTTCCTGTTTCAGTCAACTTTTTTGTTTTCAGTGTTACAAAACCATTGCTTTTCTGATAATGATGGTTTACTCCAAAGTTAGTTTTTACCTCCATGTTACTCTTCAGAATACCCACAGTCATTTTTTGTTTTGGAGTCAAGTTTTGGAAAAGTCACAAATTTAATTCTGATGACTCTAATGGAAATTTCATGGGTAAGTTTTCATAAAAATGTTTGGGACTTTGTCTCATGTTAAATTGAACAGATGTCAGAGCAAGCCTTTAAACAAGTAGACTGTCTACAAATGTTTACCTTTATACCATTAAATCTTTTGCAAGGTCGTGTCACATCTCAGACATTTCTTGTGTTGCCGTTAGACTTTCATGCACAGCATCAAACATCTCCCAGTCAGTTCCAAATAGCTCCATGTTCTGTGGGGGGGGGGGGGAAATCTTTTAAATATTATTTTGTATGAAACAGCATTTGTTAGCCTGATAGAATAACTGCCTGAGTCATATTTTAAGGTTTTTAGCACCATAATGCACGGTGAATCAGCAGTGTTAGGGGAACTAGGTAGATATCACAATTTAGCCAAAATATGACTTAGGCAATTAAGTTACAAGGCTAATGATTTAGAAATATTTTAAAAACATACTAAAGCACACACTGACATACACAGGCATAGTGCAGTGACAACAGAAAACATTTAACCAGAGAATAAAATGTGTTGTTCAAGCAATCAGAACATGGAGTACATCTATCATAGATTTTGCTTTGCTGACCTGCTCTATTTGTGTGATCACTTCAACTTGTATATCATTTTTTCAACAACTTGCTCCTGAATTTCACTGTTGAAGATATTGACCCCATTCAAATAACAATAAAAAAAAATCAGAATGTTTTTATTTAAACCTAAACTTGTCAACTGCACTTTGCCTTTGTAAACAGCGCCTCGAGTTTGAGCTTCAACAAACCTGCAAATCTTCGTTCGGGTCACAAGGGCTCTTCGTGTGACCCAAAACCCAGAGCTGGTTTGGGGAGAGTCCACCTTCAGACCGTAAAGGATGGTTATCCCAGCCTTCTGTGAAGGGCCTCTGCCAGACGTGGAAGGAAGACATAGTGGGCACAAAACATTTGAACAACATCTGCCAAATACAACAGGCCATCTTCCTCGAGACTGTGAAGAACTTCATAGTAAAGGTGTGTTACACTGGTCCAGACATCTCAGACACAGGACTTATTCAGCTGTAAAGTAATAATTTAAATTGTCTGACTGAAAATACTTTACAACAATAATTTCACATTTTACATCTTACTATTGATATACTGTAAATTATGTGAATTATTTATTGTAACCTCTGATTATGTACACTCCGCCCAGCTATGAAGCTCCCTCTTCCAGTGCCTTTAACAGTGAACATGGTTTCAGCAATTGAGACATTTTTAACGCCTTCATCGCCCCTGACCCTTGAAAATACATGGAAGAAATGTTCAGCCATATTCATCACAACAAAATATTCCATCGAATATTACTGAAATGAGTAATTAGGGCATGGAAACAATAGCCCAAGTTTATATCACTGTTTACCTGGAAGGCCAGCCATAGTTTTCCACTGCCTTCAGAAAAAATGAATGAGCAGTGTTTAAGCGGTTATTTGTTGCAGGTTCCAGATAGAAAATCTGTATAGAAAGACAGTGTTTGAATCTGCAGAGGCAAAATATTAAGGCCTACAACACATAGGATAAATAATCTTTATTGATCCCCAGGGGAAAATTCAGGAGTTATAGCAACAGCAGTATAAGCAGGAACAGCAATAGATAAAAGTCAGGAACCATAAGCATAAGCATAAAATAAAAAAACTGATAGTAATTGAAATAAGCTTTCTGACACATTACATCTGCACTATGTCCCTAAATTTCTGGGTTGGCATATGTATTTTCTGGGTACAGGGTTTCTACAGTCATGACAGACATGGAAATTCATTGTTAATAATGTGTGTGAACTGTGTGGGTAACACATATGCAGTTTGTTGTTGTTCCAACTTTGAAGTTTTCTGTTTGTTGGTTCTTTGACGACGAGTTCACGTGTTTGTTTATCAACACAACTGGCGACATGGGTCCAAAGAAGAATCCGACGGCAGAGGAAGTCGACGATATTAAAAAGTCGCTTGAATTCATAACGGAGGAAGTCACTGCTGTTCGGCTGCAGCAGAATAGCATACTGAATCTGGTGGAGGAAGTGAAGGCCCTGCGGCTGCTAAATGCCGAGAAAGAAAAACGCATAACCTTTCTGGAGAGCAGAGTCGCGGATTTGGAGCAGTATACGCGGGTCAATGATGTGATCATCACTGGGCTCAAAATAAAGCCCCGGTCATACGCTCGAGCGGTGGCCTCCGCAGAGCGACAGGTGGCTGACTTCCTACAGTCCAAGGGAATCAAGTTGGACTGTAATTACATCGAGGCATGCCACCCTCTGCACAAGAGGAACGCCAGCGATAGACCAGCAGTAATACTGCGTTTCACAAACAGGAATCACAAGAGCGCACTTCTGAAACAAGGGAGAAAGCTAAAGGGAACAGATATCTACCTGAACGAGCACTTAGCCAAACACAATGCTGATATAGCTAGAAAAGCACGTCAGCTCAAGAAGCAGAAAAAAATACAAAACACATGGACTTCAAACTGTAAAATATTCATAAGACTAAATTGGACCCCTGAGGAAGCCAAGGTATTTTGCATCAGGAATATTGCCGAACTGGATAAATTCCAATGACTTTCATGAACTGCACTACAGCATTGATCGTCATAATCAGGACTGAACGGATCTGTACTGGACTATGAGGTAACAATTCAGAACACAACCATGACAGACAAGGACAGAAATCACATTATATCCGGGGAATATAGGGCCATAACACAGGGGATAAGTGAATATCAACAACTGGAACTGGACGATTCTGAACACACTGATCACAACATCATGGATTTGGAACAGGATATAGATCCGGACAGCATTTTTTTCTCCACCATAAAAAATAATTGCTGCTACTACACAGATGATCAGTACAACCAGAACATTAAATCTGAAGGCAAATTATCACTCATTCATTTTAATAGCAGAAGTTTATATGCCAATTTCAATAACATTAAGAATTATCTATGTGCATTTCATAAGCCATTCAATATAATAGCAATATCTGAAACATGGATTAACACTGAAAAAGGTATAGACTTTGAATTAGAGGGTTATGAACTCAGATATAAGAACAGACAAAACAAGGGTGGTGGAGGAGTCGCTATATATATTGATAAATCTCTAGTCTTCAAGGTTCTGGATGGAATGACAACTGTCATTGATAATCTACTTGAATGCTTAACAATTGAAATCTGCATGGAGAAAAATAAAAATGTTATTGTTAGCTGTATATACAGAACACCAGGGTCAAGCATAGATACCTTCAATGAGTGGATGGAAAGTGTATTTTCAAAAATAGGGAATAAAACTACTTTCGTGTGTGGGGATTTTAATATTGATTTATTAAATCCCAACAAACACAATACTATAGATGAATTTATAAATACAATATACAGTATGAGCCTATTTCCAAGAATCACAAGACCTAGCAGAATCACTTCTCATTCTGCCACTCTCATTGATAATATTTTCACCAATGACATCGATAATAATTCAATAAGCGGACTGTTAATCAATGACATAAGTGACCATTTGCCAGTGTTTACAGTTTATGACATCAGACACAGGAAAAAGTCAAACAAGCAAACAGTATACAGACGAGTAAGAACAGAAGAATCCATTAACACACTAAAAAATGAACTATTGGAGTATAATTGGGAAATAATATATAGAGAAAAAGATGTTAATCTTGCATATAACGAGTTTCTAAGAATCTTTTCTTCATTATATGAGAAGCATTGTCCAATTAAGAAATATAACAGGAAACTAGCATATACAAATTGCCCATGGATTACTAAAGGCCTACAAAATGCCTGCAAGAAGAAGAATGCACTTTACAGAGAGTTCATAAGACAGAGAACTAAAGAGGCAGAATGTAAATATAAAAAATATAAGAATAAGTTAACTGATATTATAAGAGCAAATAAGAAGAATTACTATAGGAAGATATTAGATGATAATAGAAATAACATTAAAGGAATATGGAAAATATTAAACGATATTATAAGAGATGGATCGAAACACAATAGTCTGCATAAGTATTTCATTGATAAGGATACTGAAAATTATAACATGACAGATGTTGCTAATAGTTTTAACGAATACTTCGTAAGCATTGGACCCGAGCTTGCAAGAAAAATCCCTGATTCAGGGACATTTGATGAACAGCTGTTAGAGAGAAATCCTTGCTCATTTTTTCTACAAGCAGTGGATAAAAATGAAATCTTGAATATTGTCAAAAAATGTAAGAATAAACAGTCCACTGACTACAATGATATCAATATGGTACTAATAAAACAGGTCATTGAGGGCATTGTTGAGCCATTCACATACATCTGTAATTTATCATTTCAAACTGGTTCATTTCCAAATAAAATGAAAATAGCTAAAGTCATACCTCTGTTCAAGGCTGGAAACAAGCATCATTTCACAAACTAAAGACCTGTCTCCTTGCTCCCACAATTTGCAAAAATACTGGAAAAACTCTTCAACAAAAGATTGGACATGTTTTTAGAAAAACACAAAATTCTTGCTGAGAATCAGTATGGGTTCAGGTCAAAAAGATCAACGTCATTGGCAATAATAGAGGCAATAGAAGAAATCACAAGTGCACTAGACCGTAAGCAAAATGCTATTGGAGTATTCATTGATTTAAAGAAGGCTTTTGACACAATTGACCATGAAATATTAACCAAAAAACTGGAAAGATATGGCATCAGGGGAATAGTGCTGGATTGGGTGAAAAGTTATTTAAGTGGGAGACAGCAGTTTGTGAAATTGGGTGATTGTATATCTTCTTGTTTGGACATTGCTTGCGGTGTCCCACAGGGGTCAGTGTTGGGACCCAAGTTTTTCCTTTTGTATATTAATGATATATGTAAAAGCACTAAAGTGTTGCATTTTGTGTTATTTGCTGATGACATAAATATTTTCTGTTCTGGGGAAAACTTACAAAAATTACAAAAGGACATCACTACAGAAATGAGCAAACTAAAAATATGGTTCGACAGAAATATGGTCTTTGGTAATTGTCCACCAAATACAGAGGTATCAATAAAATTAGAGGGAGTTGAAATAGAAAGAGTTCATGAAATTAAGTTTTTGGGGGTAACCATAGATGACGGAATCAATTGGAAATCACACATCAAACATGTACAAACCAAAGTCTCAAGAAGCATTGCAATAATAAACAAAGCAAAAAAGGTTTTGGATCAGAAATCACTTCACACTCTTTACTGTTCCCTAGTCTCACCATACTTTCAATACTGTGCTGAGGTTTGGGGTAACAACTATAAAACATCATTACAGCCACTAACCACCATTCAAAAAAGAGCAATACGAATCATACTCAACGTTGGCTATCAGGAACACACAAACCCTTTATTTCTACAGTCCAAGTTACTAAAATGTATAGATATTGTGGAGTATCAAACAGCTCAAATAATGTTTAAAGCTAAAAATAATCTTTTGCCAATAAATATACAGAAATTATTCATTATGCATGAGGGGTGTGTGACGACCCCACCAGCCCACTAGGGGCCTCTGTGTTCTCTGCTTTTCCCTCTCTGCAGGTTCCAGGTCATGAACCAGGGTCATCTTCCTGATGAGACACCTGGGCTGGGGTGTGGTCTATATAAGGCTCTCCACATGGCAGATCTCTCTCTCTTGCCCTTGCCTCTGCAGCCACTGTTTTGTTATGTTTGTTTGACACACACTCACACACATTCTTACACCGCTGATTACTGACATTTATATACATTTTGCTTTTGTTAATATTTTGAGTTGGAATAAATGCTTGGTAATTTCACTCTACAGTCTGGTCTCCCATCTTTGCCACAGTTAAGAGCCGGGCTGTGACAGGTGTTATAATTCAAGGGGGAAAAATAAACTTTAATCTAATTTTAACTCGGACAAAGAGGAAGGGATTTTGTGTTTCAGTTAGCGGGGTGAGATTGTGGAACAGGTTCAACATGGAATTAAAGGGGACATATTATGCAAAAATCACTTTTCCAGCTCTTCTACACTAATATTTTTGAATTCGGGGTGCGCACAAACCCCCACAGTGTTAAAAACAACAACCGCGTCCATTTCGCGTGCGCTGCAGCGGCCAGGCCTGGTGAAAAATTTGATATTCTCTGCGTCACATTCAACTTTGCCACTAGGAAGACCACTAGGTGGTGCTATTTGTAGGCAAATTTCCAGAGGCCCATAAGTCCCGCACCGTTTGTCGCACATTCATAAACCTTATATCCACGCGTTCGGTGGATGTAGCTGTGCACGAAACTTTGCACGTACAATCTGGAGACCGTCCTGACAAAAAAACTAATGTAAAGTATGTTCAAATTTTGAAAGATAAGCGCGTTACTACTTCAGGAAGATCAGAGCCACCACAGGGATGTAGAGGGATAGTTGCTTTAGAATTATTAAGTTGTTTGTAGCGTTTTGAAGTCACATATAACGCTGTGCATGCATAACCTTGCACAGTGCACGTATTAGAAACTAATCAACGTGAGTCAAGTAAACACATTAGCTCCCTGTAGATCTACCTTGATTTTATAATCAAAGCACTAAAGAGATGGGTATAGTAGTGTAAAAGCGTAATCAAGAAAAAGTACTGTTACTTCAGAATAATATATCTCAATAGAAGTGACAGGAGTTATGTGTATACTTACGTGAGATAGAGTAAGAAAGTGTGTGGGTAGGAAACTAATGCAATACTGAGTAATTGTGGATTAATGTGGGTTTTTTTTTTTTTACAACAAAAAGTAATCAGTGAGACAGAGAAAAATACAAAATACTCGTCCTCAGGCGAAGTGTACATAAGCCAATCAGCAAAATGGAGACAAGTAATTAATCCATGTTCAAAATAATGTAAATGCAAATGGTAATAAAAAGAAGTTAATAATAAATGAAAAAGAAATAAACACAAGTGACAGAAATGGCCAAACTGTTTTAATATTTTACCAGGCGCTGCAAGATGAACTAGAACAACGCAGCCTATAATGTCATACAACTCTGTGGTGTGTGTGTGTGTGTGTGTGTGTGTGTGTTTTGTGAAAGTGTTAGTTTCTTGATGTGGGAAATGGTGTTGAGTGGTGATGTGCGGTTTGATGTGTACTTTGCGTGGCAAGTTGAAGCGGGTCAAGAAAGGTTGAATGTATGAGTGGTGCGTGTTGGTAACAATTAAATATGTTCACGTAGCCTATTTGAGGTCTGGTAGCCGTCCTGTAAAATACGGAACCGGCTGTTGGTTGTCAATTCAATATTGCGTTGCCTATTGTTTCAATATGGGTTGCGATCTATTTGTTATATCCATGCATGTCCAATACGCATGCGTGTCACACACACATCAACATTAAATCTAACAAACAAATAAAGATCAAAAGCCACCCGGCTGTGATCCTCCGTTTGTCTGTGCCTTGCTCTCTGCCGGTGGAGCTGTCACGGTTGCCTAGAAACACACGACACACACCGGCGCTGCTCACAAAACCCGTTCATTGTGAAAATGTGCGCTACACCTGAAACTCCACCACGTCTTCGGAAGCGGAAACGCTTACAGAAATACAGACGGGAGCGGAAAGAGGAACGTCTTTCTCTGGACATCGTCTTTGGAGATGCTTACAAGGCAAAGTGCAATATGTGTCGGCGATTGTTTTCAGTGGCGCACGTTGCGCTGTCTGACATCGGGCAGCATGCATTAAGAAAGCGTCGGTGTCACAGTTCTTCATGTAGACATAGAAACGGTGTGAGATATTATGTTATGACTGATTTCCATGCTTGCGCTGATGTGTGTTCTGATTCACCCGATTTGACTGTTATCAGTCTATTCAATAGACGTTATCAGCACACATCAGTCCCATTTATATGGGCTAGTAGGGGCCTACTAAACCTACTGGTAGGTTCAGGAGGCTGTTATCAACCATTTCTATCAGTGGGCCGTTATTTCAGTGAGCCAGTAGGGGGAGAAGGCCTGTTATCAGGCATGTGCTTTTTTTTTTGTTTTTCAACTTTATTGACCAAAAGTGTGTCTCTCATAATATATTCATCAAAAAATATATTATTTGATCATGTTGTAGGTTCCGAACCGTATTTGAGTAAAAAAAAATGTGTTTACAGATTTACGTCAATATATATATAAATATACGTCATCTGGGCGCCAGCCATGGGACCTCACGCCCACTCCGTATTAATCCCAAATTAAACAAATACAACCTCTGTGATGTTAATGTTTTGAATGATTACTTTTTCTTGGACTAAAAGACTCTCATATTATTTCGACCACAGACTGTATTTCGACTCGACTGTCATGTTTACTTTGGTTGCTAAGCAACTGGTAAGTGACGCATAAACCTGTGCGCCGCGATACGTGAAAAGATTGGAGTGTGGGCGGGAACGTGTTGGAGTGTGGGCGGGAACGTGTAGATGACAGCAGGTAAGTAACGCCTACTGTTGCTTAGTCAACGAAATGATAACAACAAAAACAAAAGCAACAGTTGCAAACATGGTATAAATATGATTTCCGTTATTTCATTTATAATATACGGAAGCGTATTGCAGCCATACCAGGAAAAAAAATTAATAAGTTTCATGTTATAGCGTGATAAGTTGGTCTCGGGCGGAGGGGGCGGAAGTTTGTATTCAGACCATTCTGAATATTCAGTGATTCAAACTGGATCAGGCGCTGTGGTGGTGAGGGGTGAGGTGGGCTGAGGTGGGTTGCTGGGGCTGTGTCTATATGTGCTGAATGTAACCATCAGAACATAACTTTTTATTCATCTGATTAACCGGCTTTATCCGAGCGTCTGATTGGAGGCCGCAGCGTGACGTCGGGCCCGTGGAGCCCTAGGTGTCCCTCCAGCTGATCACGTTATAACGTGAAACTTTTCCCCTGATACTCTACCTGTTGTGTTCTGGCTTTGGTTATTTCATGTACACAGCTTCTGTACAGAGAGAGAGAGAGATTTGGTCGAGGGACATAGATAGTGAGCGAGCGCCGGCCTTGATAAAGCCGGTTAATCAGATGAACCCCCCACCCCCCACCACAGCTGGTGGTGGGGGGTGAGGGGGGTCCACCACCACATAACGTGAAACTTATCACGTTATAACGTGAAACTTATCACGTGACAGTGTCAACAGTGTCAGTGTTTATTTAGTTTTATTTAAGAAAAGAAAGTGGAAGGTCATATAGTCCAGTTCCTTCTGTGTGTCCTACTCCAAATGTCAAGCATATTTTTGTAGTTCAGTAATCCTAAGTTTGTATGTGGAAAGTGAAAAACAATAAAATACATTTCACTTGCCTGTCATGTTGCATGCTAAGTTCTTTTAATTTTAAAACACATATTATCCTCTCCCTCACATGATTCTTTATCATAAAAGAAACATTTACAGTACAAGAAAATTGGTGATCTTGGTCTTGCAAACTTTTCTAGCATCTGACCTATTTTCATCTGTTCTGGAGTCCTTACTTAAAAGAATTGTGTGAATTGTCCTGCCATACAGAAATATTTCTCCTCTTCTCTATCAGGCAAGATTATGCCTGTGTTATTCAAATGATTAGACTATGGAAATTTTGGCTTTTTTATATATATATTTACCATTCCTGATTTTGCACTATGCAGAATAATGCACTAGTTCAATGCAGTGATGATACCATGTGACTGCAATTAATTTTCTCTTTTTTTCTTATTTAAAAAGGTGAATATGGCAAAAACAAAGAAGGTTAGACCTTATATTACTATTAAGAAAATTCCACTGAGAGGAAGAAGAGCAGTGTCCCGGAGTTACTTTAGAGGTGGGATCCCCTTGCCCAAGAAGCCGACAGCGAGCTGCTGCTTGTTTTCACCAGCAGCAGCCAGTGACTTCCATCCAGAGGAAAGCTGTATTAAGACGAGCCACAAAAAGAATGAGACTGTGGAGGCATGGCGAGGTGCAAGGGAAGTACTCCTCAATGTACAAACTGAGCTCCTCTGTCCTCCAGATGACACAGCCTGCACAGTATGCAGTGTTTCCTTAGCAAATGAGATCTGGCGATGTAACGACTGTGGAAGTGAAAGCTACTTCTGTTCCATCTGTATCCAGAGTGTCCATCAGAATGCTGCTGTGGTGCATGCTCTGGAAAAATGGGAGGTTTGTATCACTCAATACTTAGTACACTAAGAAAAGTATTCCATTCTACATTAAGCACAGATAATAACTTGAAGCTAGTTATTGCAGTATATAACTGTCCACTTTACTGTGGTGGTCATGATGATGGCTGTCAACCCATCTCATGATGTTGGTATGGATCAGCATTGTATGGTTGGTGTTATTGGGAAAGTGTCTCCAATGTATGGATAATATAAACTTTCCCTTTGGGAGGTCTATGTTCTATTTTTATATAATGTGACTGTAGGGGACTGCCAGTACTCAAAATTGAGGTTGATTAGCGTCAGGTGTTGCTAATTTGAGAGGAGGGAGGCTTTTAACTGCCCCCAAGTTTGTTATTGCTCTTAAAATATTTTTTTAATAATTTGTGAACATTTGAAGATCTTCATCGAGTTTTGAAGATCTGTAAGTGGTGATCTGAATCTGTCTATATAATATAAAATGAACTTTGATCATGGACAAACTGGGCATTTTGATTGAAAGCATGCAGCACCAAATAATCAGTATGACGACATTTTTTACTCTCTGACACATGAAAGTTGAGCTTTGTGTTAATATTACCTCTGTAAGTAAGCATGACCTCTATGTAAATGTTGCTTCTCTTCTGTCATGTTGTGAGTTCTCAAAAGGTTGTTGTGATCTTTATCTTTAAGGCAGGTGAATTTCATCAGAGCATTCCTGCAGGCTTCAGATGGCATTGGTCAAGGAAGGATGGCCATCAATGTGAAACGTCCTATACACGTCAAATAAAAGTATTTGATTATCAAGGTAATTAACTTTTATATATGCATTGTAGATATATATCACAAAACAGTCACATTCACCTTGCATGAGTGGAGAAGGAAAATTATGAAAAACAAATGTACAGCACTCCTCAGCTTTTCTATCTCTGTCATGAATTCTAGGAACACCTCATGATGTTTGGATTCAGTTTTGCAAGTGCGAAATGGAGGTTGCAACACTGCTGCATTACAGCCTTTGGCCAGCAACTGCAAAGCAACCCCAAAGTGCCATTTCAGTGAAGCTCATGGACATGATCTGCCGGTTGCAGCTTGAATGCGGTGCATCACTGAAGGCCATATGTGCAGCAATGCAGCACAGTAGTAGTACACTAGTGTCTTCCAAGGTTTGCTTAATAGTAGCTTCTATTCAAATGATTCCTGTTTGACCATCACCTTTACCTGAAAGCTGTCAATTTGAAAAACACATTTTAATGACAGTCCTATTGTGAATATGATTGTGTGTAATACAGTGTCAAGACCTCTATGGAATTCTCATCAACGAGTCCTATGAGGAATACAGACACCTGCGCTATCGGTTATCTACATTACGTCATCTTGGGCCTGAGATAACTGATGGGACACACTGTCCTCTTTGTCCACAGGTATGATCTATTCATTATATGCATTAAAGTGAGGATGTTGTAATTAATGCAGTTTTGTGTTACTCAATAGGTTACTGTACTTTTATTTTCTCGGCCAACATAATTCATAATAATACATTAAACAGACAACAAATACAACTATACAAATATGTGAAAGATCAGCATTGGGGCCTGGTCTGGATTAAAGACATTCCATGACACAGCATTTACAATTAACAAAAAGCTTTCAGGCAGCTGTTCAGTTATGAGGCATACAGTATCCTACTGGGGCTGAATGGATTTGTTTTACTGACTTCAGCGTATTCAAAGTATTTGTGGTGCTGCTGAGTTATATGTAATATGAGAAATCTTGAATGAGATATTCAATACTCAGGAAAATTTATTGGAACATCCCTTGTAATGTTTAATTTGAAAGTTGTCACAAACCGATAGTGCCATGCAATTAATTCTCACTTATTTTAGGATGGTGGAACTCTGATTCTTGCTGCGGATGGACTGTTTGGACTTCCAAGAAAGAAGTCATCTGGAAGTAGTTTTGAAGGACCCAAGCACTTCAACCGCTTCTTCTCCCCACAAGAAGCTGTTGATGCTTTTATTAGAGAACAACAACATTCCCCTGAGGAGGTAAAGTGTGACTATATTTAATATCCTCCTCCCGCTTTTACTGTAATGTAACAAGTGTTAATGCAGTATGGATTTATTCCCAGTTCGTGTATATGTGTGTATAATTACATTCCTGAATTGTTGAGGACATAAGGTCATGTAGTGCAAATTGGACAAGCTTCAGTAATTATACCGTCATGCATTTCTTCAAATGTCTGGAACTGTTTGCAACAATGAACAACAAGAAAATGAATTGATAATGAAAAATGTTTGCCATTAAGCAATGTCATACCTGCAGGTTTAGATTTTATACAAAGGCACCCACTTTATAAGAAGTTGAACTTTGTGAGAGTAATGTATGTTCAGAACTATTGATTAAAACATATACATTCCAACTTTTACAGGGTTGTGCCAGCTTTCAAGCAGGTAGTGCCCTCAGGTCAAAGGTCAAAAACTCCAAATTGGATGAAACTGGAGTTTTTGGCATGTCCTGTAAGCACGAACATCCACGGCGCTTTCTTAGTCTAAAGAGAGGCGAGACATTAAAGTGAGTTACAGTGTCCTGTTTCAGCTAAAAGTTCTGCATTTTCCTCTAGCCTTTCAAATGCTGTCTACCTGCTCAAGGAACTGCAAGAAGATCTGGGGGGAAACAAAAAACTTGTTTTCATGTACGACATTGCATGCAAATTAAAACCACACTTGCAGGTAATTTAATTGTTATTTTGATGTTTACTTTGTAATATCTAAACAATATTCCAAAGAAACAAAATGACTACTTACTTGTTCCCTTTTGGGTGTCATTTAAGTCATAACCTGTACAGTACATTTATCTCAATGCTTCACTTGATTTAACCGTGGCAGTAAAACTATATTATCATTAATGCAGTATTTTCATTTCTGTTTTCTTACAGAAGTTTTACCCAGATCTTATGACTACAACAACATTTGCTGTACCTGCATTCCATGCCTATGGGCACAATGTTCTTTGTCAGGTTGTCATCATTTGGTTTTGACATTGTTATTAACTTCATTGCAATTTGTCACAGACAGGATAACTCATTTAAATATTTTCTTCTGATCTCGGTTGAATGTGTTGTAGATTTCCTACGGTTGCAGAAATGTTGAGGATGCAGGCCTAGCCGATGGGGAACAGTTGGAGCGACTGTGGTCATACCTTCGCCGTTTTGGTAAGGTGACAAAAGAAATGACCCCTTCACACAGAGTTGATCTACTGACCGATGCCTTGCTGCACTACAGTTCAAAGATAAGAAAGAACCAAGGTGAATAAGTGGTCTGTGTCTGTCTCATCCTCTCTCTCTCTGTCTCTCTGTCCAGTTTTAGATATGCAAATCATTTAGTAAATTTTACATTTTGCCATCATGTGCCATCAAAAGATTCTGTAGCACCTGACCTTTCTTTATACTTATCTCTATCTTCTCCCACTTCTAAGAATGTGATGCTATGCATGATCCTATAAGATGCTTTAGCAATGTGTCAAACAACTTTTTTAGTAGTTATTGTCTTAACCCCTTAGCCACGGGGACACCATGTGGCCTTTTTTATTATTATTTTTCAATAAA
The DNA here is from genome assembly GCA_946959425.1 of Argyrosomus regius. Lineage (NCBI taxonomy): Eukaryota > Metazoa > Chordata > Actinopteri > Sciaenidae > Argyrosomus > Argyrosomus regius. The sequence continues at coordinate 25,194,213 of OX336895.1, forward strand.
ACTTTAGTCATGCAGAATTTTCAATGTAATATGTGCTTCTCCCCATAATGTCTTCATTTGTTGTGAAAACGAATAGTTTATTAACTATATCTTCCTTTGGATTACTTCTCTCACTTTAAAGCAAAAGCCTTGAGTCTCAAAGCAGACAAAAACCAATCAGTTGAAGAGGAAGCAAATGAAGAGATGGCTGAAATAATGACAAATACAGGTACAATGTTATTTTTCAAAACTTTGGATTGCAAAGGTGTGGGATTTGGGACTGCTTCATGTTATCAGTTCAAAAACTAAAAGACTTTTCAGCCACTGTATAACCCTTGCAGTAAAGAAGTGTTGGCGTATAAAGTATAAAGAATAATGCTAACTAAAATATATCGTGGCTCTGAAAACATAGATGTTGAACAGAGACACTTCCATAATGTAAATGTATACGTTTACAATATTTCATGTTTTTGTTGCAAGGCCTCACCAAGCAAGACTTACAAGTCTGGGCAGACCAGTATAAAACAGAGACAAAAAATACCATAGACTGGACCTGGGAAGAGGACTATGTCCAAAAATTAATGGAGCACCAGGAACTGTGAGTGTGTACAGTAAAAAAAAAAATGCATTTTTCATTGTAATATTTGTCATGAATGTTCAATACAATGGCCCCTCTATAAATCCTATCTTCAGGATAGTTATAATGTTCTGCTGTGGTCCAACTGCTTGAGCTTCACTCTGTGTTGCTCAGTACCACAAACTGCCTCCAAAATGACCATAAAATTGAAAGTAAACCTCTTAACATAGTTTTAAAAAAACTGACCATTATGACCTGTTGTTTGTTGCTGCTCTTGAATTATTGTGTTGTATTTATTATTGTATATTGTGTTATACTATGTGTTAGAATAATGACATTCTTAGTGTTCCATGTTATTTACAAAGCCTTATTTTTTTCCCAGAGAAGGCTTGAGAAGTGGGACCAGCTGCACTTATGACCACAGGGCACGTTTGGAAAAGTAAATATTACCTTACTTATACATACATATATACATACACATACGAGTGATGGTGCTGATATTATATATACTTTTGAATCAAATAAGATATACTTAGCCTATTCCATACTCTTACCTTTAAACATGCACTTGGCACAGACTTACAATTCTATTAATACATCTGTAATATTATGAAGAGTACAGTCCAGACCTGCTCTATATGGAAAGTGTCATGAGATAACTTCTGTTATGATTTGTTGCTATAGAAATAAAATTGAATTAATTCTCTAGCTATATGGCAATGTAGACCCTTTGTCTCAATCTGTTCATAAATAAAATGTATACTACACAGTCAAGACATTTTATACCACCAAGTGGATTGCAGCCTGGGCACTGATGAGCTGTTTGTATGCCACTTTCAGATTGGAGAAGAAAATAAAGACCATTGAGCGGAGACATGGCCTTCGTGAAAGATGGCCTCTTACAAGTGAGTCCTGTGTACTCATCAGAAGTGCAATCGACGACAAAAAGCGGCAGAACTCACTGCAGGGCATCTATAGACTGGTCTTGGAGCGCAAGTTTTTATGTGGCCTTGTGAGAAAATATGCAGGTACAGTAAATATATGAAATGTGACAGTTTGTTTGTTTTTAAAAAAAACATAAACCTTAATCAACCATTTGTTTTGTAGAAGGACAGCAAACTGCAATTCGTCTTTCCAAGATGATCTCACGGATTTGTCAGAAGATCAAACAAAAGCTGAAACAATTCAACACCACCAGAGCAGCTAATCAGCCACATGCCTTGGTTTACCAAGACATAATACAAGTGGACAACCCCATCTGGTCAACAATGACAGGGCATCTGAAGAGAAGGCCTACCTCGTAGAAGACTGCCTATCAGGAAGGCGTTTCTATGAAAACCAGGTCAAGGAAATAGACAAATGCCTCCAGTCAGACTGTCTGCAGTCATCGAGACAGGAAAAAGGTGCTGTTGCTGCTCTGCTCAGCAAGAAAAGAGAATTTTCTGCCCATCTCTCACAGTATGTCAGTCTTTACTCCAAAATAAGCACGGACGTCTGTGCTGTTGATGTTGTCTCTCGCACTGATGAGGAAGAGGAGGAGGAGGAGGATGAAGATGAAGATGAAGAAGAAGGAGGAGAAGAAGAAGAAGAAGAAGAAGAAGAAGAAGATGGCGACAAGGAAGAGGAGGAGGATGGCGATGAGGACGAAGAGGAGGATGATACAGTTTAGATTGACATTTTAATGTGACAAGTGTGTACTAACTGTTAATTACGTGACCTTTGTACTACACTACAGATTTTGAAGGTGCTCCTGTATAAATGTAAATATTGTCACACAACAACAATGTACTTACTTTTACATTATCTAAAAAGCCTGTTTGTTCTTGTCCTTATAAGCCACATGTATGAGCTGTGCAAATGATGACCATTGTTGGTAGCTGCAAAGGAGTAATTAGCAAAAGCAATATGCGTGTGTGACTTCATGCAACATATTTAACAGCAGCATGTAAAATAAATTTAATTGTTTTGTGAACTGGTACTTACAGATTTATTTTCTTACAGATAAAGTGCTTTTCTTATGTCAATGTAAACAATGTTATGAAAGCACTTTCCAGTACAGTTTTTATTTGCATTTCATCAATGAATTAAATTTTTAAGATTGTGTATGCAAATGTGTCATTTTCACGATTGGGTTTGTTAATATTTCATGTACTATTGACTTGTGGGTCCCTTCAATTTCTCAGCTTGAAAACAATCAAATGTGCTCCGTGATTTTTTTATGCTCCTACATCTCCCATTCAAGCAATAAACGTGTTACTGTGCAAAAACAAATCATGTCAACACTATTTTTTAATGCAAAGGAAGAACCTGAAGTTGAATATAACTATAGATGGCAACAATATGAAATTTATAAACTATAGGCCTATGCCGGGAAGGTATCTCTTTACGACCCTACACTGCTTTGCGAACCGGAAGTACTATAACTACTGGGCTAATTCTGTATGTAGTTACATGGTGCAGCTCTAAACGTATCTGAAATAAACTTATTATTTTTTTCTAATCATTGATCATCTAGATGAAGTGTAATTATTAGTTCGGCTGTACTAGATATTTGATATATTTATGAGAAATATCTTTTTGCGACCCTATAAACAACCCTTCTTTGCAAACCGGAAGTACTACGAGTACGGTGTTGATTTTGTATGATGTTACATGATGCGGCTCTAAAAGTATCTTAAATAAACGTATTTATTTTTTCTTTGTATTGATCATCTAGATGAAGTGTAATTACTAGTTCGGCAGTACTGGATGTTTGATATATTTAGTAGAAATATGTTTTCACAACCCTACTTTGCAAAACGGAAGAAGCTGCTAACCCCAAACCACATTTATACAATAACAGTTAGAATATCTAACATAAGCCGACATATTTACTTTTTTTAAACGTCAATCATATAGATGAAGTGTAATTACTAATTCGGCTGCACTAGATATTTGATATATTCAGTAGATATATGTTTTTAAAACCCTATTCACAACCCTATTTTGCAAACTTGGAAGAACTACAAATATGGCGCTAATTTGTATCAAACTACATAGCACGGCACAAGGGAATTGTAGTTTTTTTTTTAAATGGGTGTATTTCTTATAATTGGGATTTGATTTTAAATACGCAATTGTTAAATTGGTGAAAATTTATTTTGACCATATTTGATAGCGCCCCCACTTGGTGACTATACCCATATGGGTATAGTCACATAGCTGAAGTCAAGAGCTCTCTATAACAGTTGGTCCCATATCAGTAGCCTCTTCTGTTACTGATTAACAAGCCTTCCAATATGCACTGAGGTCAAGGTTCAGAGGTCAATATTTCAAGGCAGGACTAATTTATAATCTCCATACTGACATATGTTACTCACCAGGTCAAGGTCTTTCCAAAAATGTCTTTCATTTTGTCCTACGACAAAGTTTCATTTTCACCTCTCTTTGGTGTCAGCCTCTTTCAGGTGTACTTTCTAGGACCATTTGATTGTCCAGCCTGGATGAAATCATGTCTTTGGATTTTTTTCTTTTTTGGTCAGAAAGAACCTTCAAGGTATTGATGATTTTCCTAATCACAGTCATAATTTTGGATTTGGGCTAGTGTAGACTTTATTTTACCCATAGGTGGGTGACAATGGACCCCTGGGCATGGGCATGTCAACATCCCATACCCCCACAGCAGGGCACTCACTTGCCCCATTTTGCCTAACACTAAAACATATGCAGCACACAGTCAAGTCATGCACCACAAAAATAATAATAATAAAGATCATTCTTCAACAGGTAGCACTCTCAGCACCTCATCATGCCCTGCCCCTGCAATACATCTTCTGTAAAGACAGAAAAAATGCAGGTCCATGTGTGTGTGTCTGTGTGGGGGTGCTATATATATATATATATATATATATATATATATACTCTTGTCCTTCCATGTCACTTTATGCTTTTGCACCAATACACTTCATGGAAAGGAAATATATGTATATATTTGTATGTATATATTTATGTCGGCTTAAGTAACTAGTCGATGTGATATATATCACTATGAAGAGTGGTTTGCTAACACAGTCAAGATATAAAATCTAGATGATTCATACATACATAAATCGGAGTCATGTTTTGGGGTAAGTAGCTCTTTAACCAGCTAGGAGTGGTTGCCAGGTTCGCTAGTACCCGCGGTTTTTACGCATTACGTGACCAGTCCGCCTCTATTAGGTCAATAACCGCACTGCTACAATATGCTACTAGGCAAGCTAAACGTAAAAGACGGGAGCGAGTTCTGGCAACCTGATAAAAAAAAACGTAGCGTGGTACAACCACGTCTTTACGCTAGGACGTACACCGACTGTAAAGCGTAATTTGATCCCTTGAATGGCGCTATAAAATGCAAGCTATTATTATTGTAGTGGCAATCCAAACAACCAAAAAAGGCCACTTGAGGGAATTTGAAGCCCTTGTCAACGCGTTGTGGTGCCAAAAAATCAGATCTTCCATAAATTATGCTTTTAACGTTTTATTTATGCAGATTAAAAAAACTACAAAAAGTCCGGATGTCTGAATGAATGAATTATGAATGAATGACTTAAAACGTGCTTGTTAACCTAACAAAAACTGCAGTGATCGGACAAAACGCATAGCACCTTTACACATGCGACCACACACGGTTGCAAAACTTTGTGGCTCCCCTGATTCCCTAATTCGTGATTCCCCTCCACCTGTCCACCCGTGACTCCCCTATATTTGCTCTACCTGGCTCCTGTGATTTCATTCCCGTGTGATCAGCTGTGCAGGTGACGTCACAACAACAACATACACAACCCACCACACACACGCACTATTTCACATGAAAAATTAGCTACAACAATTATTATCATTATCATCATTATTAGTGTTGTTAACGAATGTCCTCACTTAAAGCTTAATAACTTCAGCTTTCATTGTAGACCCCAGAACATCCTAATAAGGGTGCAAGTGAAGGTGTCAGGAGTACTACTTATTCATTTCAAGACATCTCAAACATTCAAGGGACTGTGGTGTAAATGTTTCTAATGATATTTAAATTTTTTTTAACTGAATATCACAAGAATGTTTCTAACCACTTTCCACAGTGTAATAGTCTCAAATGAGAATTTCTTTACCTCTGTCCTGCAGTTTTTCCTTTCATGAATGCCAATGTTACAGAAATTACCAGGTTTACGTTACACTATATAATTACATCAAACACTACCGCCACTCATTGTATTGTATAAAAATACCTATCTGGAATAGTCAAATTTGATAGGTAACATCCTAATCCTAATCTATGTTTTGTTTTGTGTGTTTTACAGGTAAAATGAACATGTGGTTCTGTGAGAAAGTTACTGTGTGGATAAAGATAACAAAAGGAAAGCAGACAAATAATTTTAAAGCAGTAAAACAAACACAATATAATAATACCACAGAGTGAATCACTCTCAGGGGTTTAATACCAGGAACTTCCCACCACCCAGGAAAAACATTTATACTTATACAAGCAATGAAACATTTCAAAACCAGAGAGCAAGTTCAGGTTCTATTGACTTTTAACTACTAAAAACATTAAATGCAATAACAATATAAACAACAACAGTGAAATACAAAAAAGTGAAACTGTCATCCTTAGGCTAATCTTGGCAATGAGCACATAAGTTACGCTTAAAGCCACATGCTGTGTGTGACCATGCATGGCACACGATGCACTGTGACCAGGAGCGCCACATCTTCTTCTTGTTCTTGGTCTTGTCATAGAAATCTATCCCACAGACACTGCAGACATCTCCTGCATCTTTGGTTGGAAACAAATAAGAATAATCGGTTCCTTTTACACCATGAGTGACATAACAAGTTCAATGCAAATGTTCATAGTTAAATAAAGTAGTAGTTAGTTTTGTAACTCTAAAAGAAATACTTCAGTGAACAAATAATCATAATCAGATCACAAAAATATATGAATAAGTCTGTCTGTCTATCTATCTAAAGTCACAAATACAATTAATTCTAACAAGATAATGTTAAACTGTAGACAAAGACGATGATGATGATGATTGTATGTGAATTGCTTAATTGTACAATGCAGTGCACCTGTGTGGAAGAATCTGCATTCATTATGTTTCTCCACTCATGTATTCATGTTTTTCCTTTAATTTGTCACCCATCTATATGTTTTGCAGAGAATATTAAAAAATACATGAAAAGCGTACCTTGATTGACATTCATAGGTTGATTCACTCCTTCTGAGGACTGTAGTTGCCTGGCTTCTGCACCTAAAGATACAGTTGCAGAACATTTCCAGAAGATTTATTTGATTTGCACATATTAATCTGGACACATTTTTTGTACACATATATGTACACTCAACAAATATATATACGCTGCTCCCATTTTTCACAAGATTAAGTCAAAGAGCTAAGACTTCTATGCACAAAATGTTTATTTCTCTCAAATTGTATTTACAAATGTGTTAAAATTCATGTTAGTGAGGACCTTTTGTTTGCAAGATAATCCATCCACATGACAGATGTGACATATCAAGATGCTGATTAAACAGCATGGTAATTGCACAGGTATGCCTTGGACTGGTCACTCTAAAATGTGCAGTTTTATCTTGGTAAAAGACATTTATTAGGCTACCAATAGTGCACTGTAGTTAAGACAGTTGTTATCACCAGAATAGTAGAAAACCTTGAACAATGTTCCACACACTAAGTATTATATTGCAAACCTCAAAGATAAATTCCTCCCAGAAGAAAAAAGTTATCATAAATTTAAGTATTAATCATGACTGATTTCTATTCACCATGTTTTTTACTTTTATTTACATACTTACCTTTCCCACACATGGATTCAAGAATTTCCTCCACTGTCATTGTTTGAACACAAGCATCTGCGTCCCTGGCTGTTTTACAAAGACACCATACAAATAGAACAAAGGATACACAAAAACATGCTTAAATGACAATGTGCTGCAGAATCATGTACATTAGCTGATATGCTCATACAAAAGAAATTATTAACTTATATAATGTGGTGTAGTGAAGAACTGTCATGTACATTATGTATATGTGCTTAAATAGATATTTATTCAATACTAAAAAAAAATCAGGCATACCATCTGTGTCCATCATCTCTCCAGTCACCATGCAGTTGGATTGTGCTGTTTGGTCTAGTTGGTTGACAAAAAAAGGTCCCAAGTAATGAAATGAAAAAGATCAGAGTAAAGAGTCAGGAATGCACTTTTTTACTGTCACTATGGGCTGTTGGGTTTTAAATGATGTTAAAGGCAGTTATGTTTGTTGAGATGTTATGTTTTGTATGTTACAATGTCATGCATCATGAAATGTTTGAGAATTATCAGTTAGACAGAGTGAGATGTAAGAATTTTAAATAGATGAAAAAAAGACAACTGGTATTGTGCTGTGGTATTAACGACATTGTTGATAGATATAAAGTGGAAATGTTGAATACCCTCACGCAATATGTTACTGTTATATAACTTGTTATCTAATTTCCTTTGCATGGATATTTTGCTGAAATGATAGTAAGGCCACTTGAAAAAGGGGGATTTCAATCCCAGTATGTATACAAATACACAATAAACTGAGTTGTGGGGTGAGCCCACAAATACCTTTATATCCAGATCAAAAAGAAGAAGAATATTTCTCAAAATTTGTGTCATTCCAAACTTGGGTGGTTAAATCCAAGAAACATCTTTTGCTCTTTAGAGCAATGTAGGTATTTCAGTGTTACCATAACTATTTCTTATTGTTGTAGGATTTCTGCAATGGAATGTGTTTAAAGCAAACACAATTGCACTTGTACATCACCACTTTGGGTTCAGAATGACTGACACAAAATTTGTGTAGATAATGGTTATGGTAAATGTAGGCAGAAATGTTAGGATTTATGAGGTCTGCATGTGTATATTGTATCTTGAGGGATATTTTTTTAATTTTCTGTGTGCGTGTAGATCAAGGTCACACTTATTAGTTAACAAGGCCATGAAGACAACAGAAGCTCAACCTTTTTCAAGTGTACAAAAAATGTTTAGCATTTGTCTTCAAGGAAAATTAGATGCCATCCAAGACATTAATATGTAATATAATTAACCCATTTAAATGTCATACCTTGTGGTAAAGATTGGGCTGTGTCCACTGAAGGAACTTCAGTTTCTTTCCCCATTGCTGGTGGAAAAAGAACCACACTCTACAATGTTACTGACATTACTTAAAATATACGTATATATACAATAGCCAGATCACACAATCTTCAGTGGTTGTCAATAATATTGCCATTTCTGTCATACCTTGTGGTAGAGGTCTGGCTGTCTCCAATGAATTGACTTGCTGTGTTCCTGGTGAAAGAGAGACCACATTTAAGAAAGGTGACATTGACTCAAAGTAAATACAGACTACACAGACAAACTTGGACTCTCAGTGGCTCAAGGAGCACACATTATTTGTATATATGTGTATATGTTATATGTATCACATTTTATACATTAACCCAGCAAAAATACCTACTTATTTGGAATGAAATTTGGTCTGCCTCATTCAAAATCATCTCAAGCTGCTTCCGTCCATAAAAAGAAGGCTTCCTCAGTGTAAGGTTACCAGGCAGGCCTGCAACTTGAATATCAAGTGTCTGGTTGACCAGTGCATGATAGGGAAGCCTTCCGGAACCCCCCGCTGCCACTTTAAAGTGAAAAAGACACAGTTAGGACATATATACAATATAAAAACAGAAAATAGGTTAGACATATAGGTTATGCATTGAGGTCACTTTGTGTACAACAAATCATTATTTAAAAAAAAAAAAAAAACTCATGACTGAGAGCATTCTATAGACAATATGCAATATATGCAATATGATCCAAAATTGATCAAATTTCACATGTGAAAGAATAGAACAGAATATACTGCACACTCACTGAGCACTATTAGGAATACCTTTACACCTGCTTATTCATGCTATTATGCAATTCATTAATTGTATTCCTATTGACTAGATCAATTATTGCATCACGCATCACAAATAATTATTAAGTTTGTCTGTGGGCATGTTTACAACAGCTGTGGCTCAGGAGATAGAGTGGGCTGTCCAGCGATTTGATCCCCGGCTCCCTCCAGTCAGCCTGTTAAAGTGTCTTTGGGCAAGATACTGAAACCCAAATTGCTCCTAAAGGCTGTGCCATAACTATGTGTGAATGTTTCTTTTTGACTGACACCCTGCATGGCAGCCTCTGCCATCAGTGTATGAATGTGTGGGTGAATGTGCTTTCAGTGGTTGTAAGACTAGTTAGGTAATATATAAATGATATAACGATATAACAACTATTTACTATGTTTATAATTATTCTGGTTTCATTAAATGCCATGGTCTGACTTCTTTCAGAATCTGTTTGCGCAGTCAATTGCACTACAGCTCTATAATATTTATATACATGAAGGAATACAGACCCATATAGCAAAACATTAGGGTTGCAGTTCAGTTCAATACATATGAAGAAGGTACATTGTAAACTAAATATCTGAAGTAAACTGAATAACAACTTGAATTCTCTGAAACAAGAATTACATCTACCTGCAAATGCCGAAAAAAGAACTTACTGTATTTTCGGTTGAACAAGTCCTGGACTTTCTTGACCAAAGCATGGACAGATTCCACGTCGGTGGCTGATGATGAAGAGCTGGCTAAACATATATTGACAGAACATGTTAATTCAAAAACAATCAATGTGTATTTCCTATGAACATATAAGCTTGCATAATCCTTAATTTATCATGTGTATCCATGGATTTCATCTGATAGGTGGTGCTACTACAATTAATTAATTAATTTGGAATTAACTACCAATACAAATGATCTACAATCGTTCATGGAAGCCACAGTATAGCTAATAGTACAGCGGCAAATGTATGGTTATTCATATGGTGGATATTTACATTAAAAATTAAATGAAGTGACAAATACTAAAAGTAGTTCAAACCAAACAAGATCATAGTCAATAACCTGGGCCAAGCTGAAGTACAAGTAGTTTGGTCTGTACACAAAGGCTGTCACTGCTGTATATTCGCTGCTTTACTGGACAGGTGTTAAAATAAATTATTTATTATATTAAAGGGGAGTTTGGTCTGGTTAACAGGTCCAATATTTGTCAAATATATATTTGAATTATTACATTACAAGCACTGCACAGTAAATCAATGAAAAGCTGAATCTAAACAAGTATTGAGCAAGGCAGTGGAAGTGTAAAGACATGAAATGAGAAATGTCAGGACACTGCTTGCAGTAAGTTTGGAAAGTTTGATTCTATGGCAGCACTAACTTGCACAGCTCAAATACATGTCACCTACTCAGTCAATATGTTTAACTGCTGCTCAGCTACATTACATGTAAATAAGGTGCTATATATTTTAAAGATATTACCTGCAAAATGAAAAGCAAACTTGTTTGCAGTGTCAGTTGTTTCCAGAAAGCCTGCAGCTTTTTTGCTGGATACCTGACACAATGATGCCACTGGATTTAGGCAGTCCACTGACAATGCCGCCGTTTCGACGCCTAGCTCCTCCAGTTTGGACACCTGTGAAAAATTTGGAATATAATGAAATCAAAAAGATATGTTATATTTATTACTGAAGCGAAATTTCATTAATTATATAATCTCAGAAAAAATGTTGCATGGGAAAATCTAAAAGAAATCAAAGTGACCAAGAAGTGAAGTTAAACCTAAACAATTTTCTTCAGCCTTCATGGACTATGCAGCTCTGTAACAAAGTAATTAAACTATAAATTACTTCTGAAAACTGGGGACTTTATCAAAGGACTCACTCAGCACTTGATGGAGTACATGCAATGAAAACATTTCACCTGTTTATTCTCAACAGTGGAATTTTGACTAACATATATTCACAGCCAATTTTTACCATTCATTACATCACCATCCATTAACACTGAAATGTAGTCTTGCCTGGTATTACACCTACACAGGATCATGTCAACTAAAGCAGAACTTGCCTTAATGCAACTCCATGGGCACTTATACATTACAGTATATATATACAAATTATATACAAATTATAACAAAAAAAATATAGTATATACAAATTTTATTTGTATAGCCCAAAGTCACAAAATACATTTTGCCTCGGAGGGCTTTACAATCTGTACAGGCAGTGACACCCTGTGTCCTTACACCCTCGACTCGAGTGAGGAAAAACTTGCCCACAAAACAACCCTTTTAACAGGGAAAAAAAGGTGGAAGAAACCTCAGGAAGAGCCACAGAGGAGGGATCCCTCTCCCAGGACGGAAAGACGTGCGGTAGATGTCATGTGTACAGAACAAAGCAACACAAACATATTGTACAATTACAATGAATGATAGAATGACAATGAACTACAATAAATGATAAGATTATTACAGTAGCGGTTGAACCTGTGACAGAGATAGAGAGACACAGATGCACAGCAGCAGTAAATCAATTAACTATAAACTGTGATGGAGATGTGGTAACAGTAATGACAGTAATAATATATGTAGTTGACATCATGAAGGACCACAGCAGCAGCCACGTTCCACGAGAACCTGCTGGACGAGAGAGCACAAAAACTCCGGGGGAAGAAGTTTGGTTAGTAAGATGCATTAACATGCATTAATGAGACATGTATGTTTATAGATAATGGCAATGGGGGGTGGGGGGTGTTGGGAGAGAGAGAGAGAGAGAAAGAGAGAGAGAGAGAGAGAGAGAGAGACAGAGACAGAGACAGACAGAGAGAAAGACAGAGAGAGAGAGAAAGACAGAGAGAGAGACAGACAGAGAGAGACAGAGACAGACAGAGAGACACAGAGAGAGAGAGACAGACAGAGAGACACAGAGAGACAGAGAGACAGAGAGAGACAGACAGACAGAGAGACAGAGAGACTGAGAGAGACCCCCGGCAGTCTATTCCTATAGCAGCATAACTAAGGGATGACCTGAGCCAGCCCTAACTATAAGCTTTATCAAAAAGGAAAGTCTTAAGGCTACTTTTACAAGTATTGCCCGTGTCTGCCTCCCGAACCCAGATTGGTAGTTTATTCCACAGAAGAGGAACTTCATAGCTGAAAGCTCTGGCTCCCAATCTACTTTTGGAAACTATAGGAACTACAAGGAACCCAGCATTCTGAGAGTGCAGTGTTCTAGAGGGGTAGTAAGGTACTATGATCTCTTTTAGATATGATGGTGCCTGACCATGAAGAGCTTTGTATGTAAGGAGAAGAATTTTAAATTATATTCTAGATTTAACAGGTAGCCAATGCAAGGAAGCCAAAATGGGAGAGATATGATCTCTGATCTTGGTTCCTGTCAGAACACGTGCAGCAGCATTCTGAATTAGCTGCAATGTCCTAAGAGACTTATTGGAGCAGCCTGATAACAAAGAGTTACAACAGTCCAGCCAAGAAGTAACAAATGCGTGGAGTAGTTTTTCTGCATCTGCTTGAGATACAAAACGTCTGATTTTGCCAGTATTACGTAAATGGAAGAATGCAGTCCTTGAAATTTGTTTTATGTGGACATTAAAGGACAAATCCTGATCAAAAACAACTCCAAGATTCTTTACGGTGGAGCTGGAGGTCAGGGTGATCCCATCTCAAATAACTAAGTCTCTGGAGAGAGAGTTTCTGAGGTGTTCAGGTCCAATTACAAGAACTTCCTTTTTGACATAAAGGTGTATTCCCTGCAATGAGGTTTTCAAAAAGGTCACACACATACATGAGTACAATGTAACAAACGTTATTATTATTATTGCAAATTATTGCATATTTCAATTGTTTTGCCCTTGTTTTGCAGAAATACGGTGTGGATGCCCTCTGCCGAATTGCCTGATGCATCTGTGGAAGTCTGTATTAAAAGATGGAATTGTGGGATATTTTGAAGTATTGCATGTATGTGTAATAAAGTGTGAGATTACCTTTAAAAAAAAAGTTGAGTGATGTTTCTGTATTTGCAATATTTATACTGTTCATTGTGTTTATACTGCTAAATTTGGCCATATTTAGACTTTATTTATAGTTTTAACATGTTTATATTTTTTATATGTTATGTATTACATGTCATGTATATTGCTGTGTTCACCAGGTATATTATGAGAATGCTATGTGAATTCTCTGTGTGTACTGTACACATAACAGCATTGACAATAAAGTTGACTTGACAAGTGGGAAATTTGGGGTAAATTTGGTCATTAGTAAAAATAAGATTAAAGTTAATAAATAAAAGTCATTAATTTAAGGTATTCAAGTTAAGAATTACATCGCACCACCATGAAATCAGGGAATAATTGATATATGCTACAGTAGTTATCGGTCCATGAGGAAAAGAGTTAAGTTGATTTGCCGTTTGGGTCCGGCGGTCCTGTGACCCGGGCAGGAAAACTGCTGGTCCGGTAAAGTGTCCTTGCTCTGCAGTGTTGTTTGTTTACATTCCCGGTTAGCGGGTGCTAACCGTGCAGGTCGCTTCATGTGTTGTCTTTACGTTAACGGCTCGTTAACAATCAGCTGACGGTCTCTCTTGGTTAGCTGCGTGCTAAACGAGCCGGTAGCTCCGTGTGTTGTCTTTACGTTAACAGCTCTGCCTTGTCGTCGCTGGTTAACAATCAGCTGACAGTCTCTCTCGGTTAGCAGCGTGCTAACCGGGCCGGTCGCTCCGTGTTGTCTATTCGGCGCCCCTCAAGAGTCGTAAAAAGTAGGTCTGATGCTAACCCGCTCTCTTGCAGGTGTGCTGAGAAACAACAGGCGCCTGTTGTTTCTAGTACAGTGGTCAGAGCTGTGCCAGCAGCTGCTGATGTTTGTGGCACTATTGGCATGGTTGCGCCGTCAACCTTGGATGTATCTCTTGCGTGCAGTGTTGTGGCTGGGCTTAAACATGTTCTTGCTCCTGTTTGTACATGGCGCGGGGCAGATATTGATAGCATTTGTTCTGAAGGCAAGAGGTTGGCTACTTCTGTAGTTAAAGCAAGTGGGACAGGTGGCTTTGAAAATGAGCTGTGTCAGGTCATTGAAAAGCACGGCGTTTTCGGGCAGAAGTACAGTGTAGCTATTGGTCCATCTATGTGCAGTGCTTTGGCCTCGTTTGAGGATGAGTGTGTGTTGTTTGATAAACTGCAGAAACATTTGATACATGACGGCATGTGCCTCTTGAACCTCCACAGTGCCGTTAGTGCTATTATTCGCCATGACGCCTACTTTGTGGTAGTTGATTGTGGTATTCGTGATGCATCTGGGTTGGCATGTAATACTGGCAGGTCTGTAGCTGTTTTTAACACATCCCTGCATGACCTGATGATGCATATCAGGCATCTTAAGAGTTCTCTGGCCGCAGAGTGGTATGCCATTAGCGGCTTGTCTGTGAAGCCAAGTTGTGCTGAGTGTGACATTGACAGCGCTGAATTGCTGTCAGATGTAGATGATGATGTCACAGTTGCAGGTGCAGCTGTAGTTTAGGGTGGCAGTTCACAGAGATATCGCAGTTCTGTCAGGGGATCTTTCCATCAAGGAGATTCTCGGTTCTGCCATGCTGGAGTTCAGTGTATGGCTATCAGTCTAGTAGCCATAGCAAAACACTCCATTCACAGCGTGTTTTCATGGCAGACCAACAACCTGGACGAAGTTGTTGTTTGGGGGGATAGTCTTTACAATAGGTTGAGGCAAAGCAATGTCACCAGTGAAGATTCTAAACTGCTTTGTATTCCAGATTTGCCCTTACAGTCTGTTATTGATGGGCAAACTTTTGACTTTGAGTATGGGCGTGATTTTGCCTCTGGCGATGTTGACGTAGTGACAGGTGATCTGATTGACAAAAATGTAATGACCAGTCTCAGATCTGGATTATTACAGATGTTTCTTAAATATCACACATGTCTTCTGACACTGTGTGGTAATACTTGTGCAATCATTACTCAAGGTGGCCATTTTGCTGTAGTTGATTCACATGCACGCAGTGTGGATGGGATGGTGGATGAGCAAGGGAAGAGTGTTGTTGTGTATTTCACTTGTCTGGATGATGTATTTGCTCACATCTGCAAGTTTGCCACTTCATATAAACGGCCCAAACCGTTTGAGATTGCCGGTGTTTGTGTAACCCACAGAAGTGCAGTTTTACCCAGTACTTTGCCATCCAGTTCAAAACCAGCAGTAGAAAGCAGGGAAAGTCAATTGGCTTGTGGTTTAGCCATGCAGCAAGCAGTTGGGTGCACAATTATAGATAGTAAGGTCTCGAGCCCTGTGTCTTCATCAGAGAAGTCGAAAAACAGTGATCATGCTGCAGCTAATTCAGATGTTTTTTTTGTAGGTGACGCTTTGAGTAAAGCCCTCCACTTTAAACAGCTTTGTGGGAAAGTTGCAGAATCTCTGTGCAAACGATTGAATGTTAGCTGTTGGACATGGTCATGTGAGGTTGCACAATGGGCTGCTGCATTCAGTCAAGGCGATTGTCCAAGAAAATCGTAGCAGGTTTGAGGTTGACGCTGAAGACTTGGATGATATCGCGAATGCAATTGGCACCGATGCCGCTCTAGAAGACGCTTGGTGTGAGCTCTGCCCGGAGCAACAACAGGAGCGTCTAGAGTGCTTGGAAGAGCGCAGGCAGAACGAACAGACTTCAGACGAGCATGTAGACAGTATTCCCGATCTAGCTGTTAGCAATAGACAGGTTTCTCATTTAGAGAAGAACCAGAATGTGCTGTGCAGAAGGGATGACTTGGCCTTAATCCGGTCTCTGAACGACACACAGCTCGCGATCTTTTACCGGATCAGAGCGTGGTGTTTTAAGTAACGTCTTCGTTACAGGTGGTGCAGGGACAGGTAAAAGCCACTTGATTAAGGCTATACAGTACGAGGCAATCAGGCTGCTGTTGAGAGGGTGTCGCAATCCGGACGACACCTGTGTTTTGCTAACTGCTCCTACGGGGATAGCTGCGCACAATTTACATGCAAGTACTATCCACAGTGCATTTGGCATCAGTAAAGATGTGCGCTTGCCTTACATGCCGCTGGGTGAGGAAAAGCTCAATTCTTTGCGTGCCAAATATGGTAACTTGCAGATTTTGATAATAATGATTGATCATAAACTATTGGCCTACATCCATGGACGTTTGAGACAAATTAAACAGTCTGGTGACTATTCCCCGTTTGGAAATGTTACCATCATTGCAGTTGGAGATTTTTATCAGTTGCCTCCAGTGAAAGGGAAAGCTTTGTATTTAGATGAGATAACTGTAGGCTTGTGGACACAGTTTGAGATGGTTGAACTGACAACTGTTGTCAGACAGAAAGATGTTGTGTTTGCAGAGTTGCTGAACAGAGTCAGAACTCGCTCGAAGGGGACGCCCATGTTGGCTTCAGACGTAGAGTTATTAAAACGCTGCGAGACAGGAGACAGAGGTCAGCTCAGCCTTACACATTTTTCCTACGAACAGACAAGTAAATGAGCATAACATTCAACAGTTGTCCCAGAGTTGTCCTGATTACGTTAAGATTAGTGCAAAGGATTTTGAGACTCATAAGTGAACAGGCAAGCTTGCGTTGAAGGAAGGCCATCATAGCCGCACGTAAATTACGTGTCTGGATGAGACCCTGCTTTTGGGAGTAGATGCTCGTGTGATGCTGTTAAAAAATCTGGATGTCGACGATGGTTTAGTGAACGGTGTGTGCGGCACAGTCACACATATAGTTTATCCAGATAACGAGGATAACTTCCCACAGATGATTTATGTTAAGTTTGATGATAGTCAAGTGGGAACAACACGGAGGAACTGCTGTGCATTTGCCTCTGCTGTTGCGATGGGCTCCACGGGCATTGAACCAGAAGAGGAGAGGGTCACTAAACACGGTGGAGTGCGCCAGCAGTTTCTGCTAAAGCTTGCCTGGGCATGCACGGTACATAAAGTCCAAGGGCTTACTGTCGACAAAGCCGTGGTTTCGTTGAAGAGCATCTTTGCAGCTGGTCAGGCATATGTGGCTTTAAGTTGAGTTCGGAGTTTGTCTGGGTTAGTTATTCAGGATTTTGCAGAGAAAGCCATATATAGCAAGGAAAACATTAAGGACGCAATTGCAGCAATGCCTCCCTTCCTGGTGACACAGGCACAGATTACAGGTTGTACACCCACTACACAACCTTTTAATGTGTTTTTGATGAATGTGCAGAACTTGACTACTCACGTTACTGATTTGGCTTTGTGTACACAGCACCTGCAGCTTAACTGCATTGCTGTTACCGAGACTTGGCTGCCTGCAGTTTCCTCATTGGAGACTGTAAAAATGAATGGTTATGCTTTCCACAACCATCCAAGGAGTTTGTCGTACAATAGCAGCCATCCCTTACTACAAGAAATTAAAGACCAACAACATGGTGGGGTTGGCATGTACAGTGCAGACAATTTGGCATGCAGGATTATCCAGGCGCCAAATGCAAATTTAGAATGTTTGGTTTGCCACTGCACTGCATACGATATCTTAATTGCTGTTATCTATCGACCACCATCATACACCATAACCATGTTTAAAGAAAACCTTGGCAAACTCCTCGATTGGCTGAATCACCAAAGTTCAACAATTGCTGTCATAGGAGATTTCAATGACAACATTTTGAACTCGTCCACTATCTGCACATTCATGGACGGCAAAGGGTTTATCCAACTTGTCAAACAAGCCACTACAGAAAAAGGCACATTAATTGACCATGTGTATGTAAAAACAACACGTTACGATGTACAGTCTGTTGTCTTGCCCACATATTTCAGTGACCATGAAGGGATTCTATGCTCATTTGCAAATAGGACTTTAGACTAGGGACAAGTTTATCTGGGACATGCGTTTTATGCAATATCTTGAACTCATATTATCTTAACATAATAATGTATATTTATTCATAGTATTTAATTCATTTGTCATATCCATGTATTTGCACTATTCAATGAAATTGATTGATTGATTGTCTTGTATTGTCATATAATGTAAATGATATTAAATAACATGTCTATAACAAGTCTATTCACAGGGTCTTGGTTCTATGAATTATCTTGTAGAATTCTATGATGTGCATGCATTAATGTCTGTTTTATTAATTCTTTCTCATAATAATTGATCATGTGCATGTGTTTGATGAATTATCTTATCTAATAGCACTTCCTGAATTCTTTTCGCTTTTGGTCATGCCAGATTGCCAACAAAGCAAAAAGACGCTAGTAATGGTACTTCTGGTTTACTGGAATGGGGTTCGATTCCCTGTGGTGTCCTGCTGATTGTTATGGTAATTACATGTTAGACCACATTAACCTGAATTACATGTTGCAACTACTTTGACTAACACTCTCAACTCTGAATGTCAGCCTTTCACAGTGAAGACTCTATAACAGCCGAATCTTTTGCTGTGTCTGCAGCGTGTGCCAACGTACAGTGCTCTCCCACAGCTACACCGTGAAGAGTCTCTCTGTGAAAGCCGAATCTTTTGCAGTGTCTGCAGTGCGTGACAACGTAGAGTGCGCTCCCACAGCTACACCGTGAAGAGTCTCTCTGTGAAAGACAAATCTTTTGCAGTGTCTGCAGCGTGTGACAATGTGGAGTGCTGTCCCGCAGCTTCTGGAGATGAGGCCTTGGAAGTGGGGCCACGTGGTACTTTTGTGAGGCGGTATGCACAAGTTACGACAGCGTGGGACGCGGTTGCGCCACGCCCCGAGTCGCGTGGGGGGCTTGGTCCGCCTCAACGCTGCTTGCAGCTTTAATTATATTTTTAACTGAACATACATTTTTAATTTTTAATAAAGCGTACATGATTATTTTTTTATAATATATAGCCTGAATTGCAGATATGTAACACATACAGGTATTAAAAGGAGGTATTAAAAGGAGGTATTTAAATTCCTTCATTCACTGAATAACTGTAAAATTGTGCAGAACACCACATTACACATTTTAAAGCTTTTCCCTAATACCTGCATTTTCACCTGGAGGTCCATGAGTGCTGGTCTGGCCCTGGAAATTTTGGTCTGTGTTAGCTGCCTGGCTGCATTCAGCTTAACTCTGACTCTCACACTCCTGCTGGTCACCTGCACTCTCCCTGCTAATTTTCTTCTTAGTGAAGAAATTGAAGATATCCCTGCTTTTGTTTCATACTGTAGTCTACATTGAAAACATGTCCACAAACACAATGAAAAGCAGCATGTTATTTGTACTGTACCAACACCACAGTAGCAACAATGATATGATACTCTGTTGTTGACTGTTAATTCATGTCGCAAAACACACGACAGATGCTAACGTTACTGAAATAGTGGAGAGATGTTTACGTTTATGCAGATGGAGAGCTAACTAAAGTAAAACACACCTGCAGTGTTGTTTAACAACAGTTTTCCATGCAAATTGAACCAAATTAGGCCTAAATGGAACAGAAGTTGGCAAAACATTGTTGTGACAGTCTTAAAGAACCTGTAGTGTTATGTTCTCACCTTAACTCGGTGCACCTCGGAGCATCACGTTACAACGTTAAGTCTGTGACTGGTGAAGTTACACGAGTTCATTAGGGAGCCGCAGAGCCACTTCCTTTGTCTTTTTTCCAAAATAAAAGCCTTAACGCAGTCTTAACACAGTCTAGTCACACAAGATTTCAGCTTTGCTTCCGTTTTAACATCGTCGGTAAAGAGCTTTAAACAATGATTGACATTACCACGAGTCAATGACCATTGGGGGGGGGGGGGGGCACACGGGGTGGCCAATCAGATTGTGGGGGGGGGGGGTACCCCCCGTGCCACCATGGAAGCCCCGCCTCTGTTCAGGGGAGGCAGGAGCTGCAGATGGTGTGGTAATGCTCCTTGCAAACATGTTTACCACATTTTTTGCAGGTGCAAAACATGACTCTCCTTGTCGGGCAGAGCACACACTGCTTCCTCACACAGGAGGTGGGAATGCAGCTGGGGGTGGTGGCTGAGTCTGTGGTGGGGGTCACCTGAGCTAGCCTGAGCCTCTAAGACGAGGCTGGCGGCCCCTGGTGTCTGTGGGAGGCGTTGTCTGCAGACTATCAGTGGGGTCACCAGTGTCTTCCCCAGCTCCTCCAGGAACAACCTCCTTCTGTGGGACTTTCCCTGATGCCATGCTGGGTCAATGGCTTTCCACACAATGTATGCGTTGAGGGCACTGATGTCGAGCATGTTGAAAAAAATGGCCAAGGGCCACCATCTGGTCCTCCTCCTGCAACTGTATGTTGAGATCATCTACAAAACAAAAAAGGAAAAAAGGACCAGAACAATGATGATGAAACATGTTTTTATACAGAAGAAATACTGAATAGTAAACATTTCAGACAAGCACATAAATTCCGAAAAAAAAAAAAAATGTGTGTATATAAAGTGTGTGTATGTATATGTTTATGGATTGCGTAAACACCCATAGTTATCCACTCATCCTTTGCAGCGGTTGTAAACCAGAATATTCTGGGGCTTCCTTTTCTCCCCACTGCTAATCTCTGGCACCCGGTGTTTGGTGCTGAGCAGGATAAAATTTTTGCCCCGCTTTGGGCTGTAGGACACCAGGGTGTGTTTTGAGGTGAAGGCAAAGATGGAGGAGAGGGGCTCTCTCCCTTGTATCCACAGGAGCTCAGGGGGAAGCTCCGGTCGTTTTTTTCAGATTGTGCCAACCATGGCGATCTTCCTTTGGAGCAGCTCCTCAGCCAGCCTGAAGGAGGAAAAAAAATTGTCGCACGTCACAGTCACCCCTCTCAGGCCCTCCCTCATGTCCAACACGACCCTCCGTCATTGGTTGCGTTCAACTGGCGCACCAGGTGTTCGACCGGTGTAAACAGCAACCCTCCATGCATATGATGTTTGAATGTCACAGGTGACCTACATTTTTAGGCCATACCTGGCCGGCTTCTTTGGCATGTATTGCTGGAATTCACAGCGCCCCCGGTATGTCACCAGCTGCTCATCCACGCAAATGTCCACAGCTGGGTTAAACATCAGAGGGAGCTGGGCAGCCCACATGTCCCAAATTTCCCGAACTGCAGCCAGCTTATCTGCTCCCCGGCGCAGCGGTCTTGACAGCCGGTCATCAAAACGTAGGAACCTGCTGATCATCTCAAAAGTTTTGCATGGCATGACTGGAAAGATGTGCCGTCCAGACTGGCCATCCCACAGGCTGCGGTTGGCTTCGCCACGGGACCAATAGACGCCGGCCAACAGAGGGAGCCCGAAGTAAGCCCACAAGGTGGTGGCATCGAGGTCCTTCCACTCTTGGACCGTCCTTCTCCCGTGCAGGTTGATATACTTCAGGACAAGATTTGTGATGTCTGTGGTGAAAAATAAATCAAAAGTGTCAGCCAGCTCACCAACTCTGGCCACGGCATAGCGGGTGGGTCCTGGGGTGATTCCTGTCCCTGGAGGGTTGAACTGGAGCGTCTTGGCATTGGTCGGTGCCCAGAGGATCTCTCCTTTTTTGGACCTCCGTGACTGGTCCGATAGTGTTTCCACTTCCCCACCGTCAGATGAGTCAGTGGAGCTGGTGGAGGATGAGCCAGCCCTCGGGAGGTATTCCTCATCCTCGACGGCTGAGTCGGTTTCACTCTCCGAGGTTACGGCGGTTACGGAGTCGTAGTCCAGGGCTCTGGATCGGGCTCCATGATGGCAGCGAGCGCTTCCTCTGTGTTGTAATATCTCTCTATCATCCCAAATGAGGAATGAGAAGATCTGCTCCTATTTTGCACTTATGTGTAACGTGCTGCAATGTGTAACAAGATCGGGGCCTGTTTTGGTACTCTAACTTTCATGTGCTGGGAAAGGTCCTTTCAAAGCTGTGCAGGGACCCTTGTGTAGATGTGTGTTTACGTATTTTATAACAAAAAATGACGTGGTGCTTTGAACATTTGCATAAAAATTACACATAAAACAGAGGATATGGAAAAGGTGCCACTTCAAAGCTAGCTGTGCTTTTACACATTCGGTCATATGGTAATGCAACGTGTACGCCCTGGACACATGCGCCTTCACACACACACACTCACATGCATACATTCCCACACACACCTACTCACACACCCACACAAACTTAATGCCTCAGAGTTTGTGAATGAAGCGGAGAAATGAGAATTTACATGTTTTATACTTTGTATTTGAGCAGGATCAAAAATAGTGTTTTGAATGGGTTTCAATGTGCACACGTTGTGTTTTACAGTGTTTTACAGGAGGATGCTTTGAACAGCTGTTCTATTCACACTTTCCTTTATTGTCTTTTCAATGTAATTTTACTTTTTTTTGCCAAGATTGTCTCAAGTTTTACTCTTTCAAATAATTAACCATCTACAGAACTTCAGTACATTATTTTTCTACTTCTTCTTCTCATCATCATTATTTATTATTAATAATAATATTGTTTCCAGTGAGCCTCTTATCATTTAACAGAAAAATACATCAAACAAACAGCACCAGGACTAAATAACAATAAGAGCAACTTTTGCAGCCTTGTGACAAGTTTCAGTCTGATGGTGAGCTCTCAGCTTTTGTCATCACTACCATACTGTTAATCAAAGGAAGCCCTGAGGCTTTACATGTGTTATATATGTTATAATACAAGATTTCAGCATTGAGCTACAGTCAGGCATTAATGATTTTGTACAGTCATATTAACCAAAAACTTCTTATTGATTATCATTATAAAGTTTCAGGGCGTTCCTGTAACCATGGTAACTCACAGTGCCAGAGGGGAGGGAGAGACACTGAATGAAGCCGTTTACACAGATATACTCCAGACAAAGTCCACACTAAATTTTTGGTAACACTTTACAATAACCATCATTTATAAATGTTAAATAGACCATTTATAAATGGTAAACAGAAAGTTTATTAATGTTTAACCATAATTTATAAACAGCATATAGACCATTTATAAATGTAAATACATAATTTATTAATGTTTAACAATCATTTATAAATGGTAAATAGATAATATATTAATGTAAGTGTAATGTAAAAAACGAGGGGTATTGTCGGGTTTCGGAACCAAAACACAGGGTGAGCTCCACGCACTCGTACTGGGAACAGCTAATCCATGCTCAGCCAGATAACTCACTTCCTGCTGCATCATGGCCCTTTTAGTCGGATTTACTCTGTATGCATGTTGCTTAATTGGCTTGTGGCCCTCCACGTCAATGTCGTGGTACAGGACAGACGTTTGACTGGGATGATCCGAAAAAAGCAACAAGTTATCCTCAATCAACCCTATAATATCTGCACGGGCTGAGGCGGACAGATGAAACAAAAAACTCTCCAAATCACTCAGTACCTCTGAATTTCTCAAACGAGAGGCTGGCATCAAGCCACTTTTTTCGGCCAAACCATCATCAGCAAGTATCACGACTGGGTGACGACAGTTGTATGGACTCAAAAGCACGACTAGACACAGCACGGATGAAGTATAACGTCTTTACTGGAAACAGGTTTGGTACACAGGAGGTCAGTCAGCGGAGGCAAACAAATCCGGCAGGGGTTAGGCAGAGACAGGGTCGAGGGAAAAAACAGGCAGAAGTCAAAAACCGTCAAACACTGGAAACACAGGAAAAAGGCTGGAACGCTTAGCACGAGGACAAAAGACGAACTGGCAACGGACAGGGGAAACACAGGGACTATATATGCACAGAGGAGAGGTAATGGGAAACAGGTGAAGGTAATCAGGGCGGGGCAAGTCAATCACTGAGGGAGGAGGAGCCACAAGGGCAGGGAGAGGGGATCTGAAACGAGAGGAAAGGTGAATACTCCAAAATAACAGACAGTGACAAAAACTACAACATAGAGTGAGACATGACAGCAAGATTGTACTGAGGAGGAGTAGCGGACACAGACATCACGGGCGCAGCAGGAGACTGCGGGGGCTCACTTGTTCTGGAAAAGTAGCTCTTCAGCATGTTTATTTGGCACACTCTGGATTTTCTTTTCCGGTCTGGAGTTTGAACAACATAGTCTGTGTCACTGATTTTTCTCTCCACCGTGTATGGACCCAAAAACCGAGACTGCAAGCTGGATCCAGGCAATGGAAGCAGCACCAAAACTTTTTCTCCTGGCTGGAACACACGGAGGACAGACTTTTTATCATAACGACGCTTCATTTTAACTTGAGACGCTCACGAAAAGAACTGACATAATCCAGCACATTATGTTCAGTTTTTGGCGACTCTGACAGCCACTTTTCTTTAAGGAGCCGAAGGGGACCGCACACAGTATGGCCAAAGACCAAATCACAAGGGCTGAAACCTAATGATTCCTGAGGAGTTTCATGCACGGCAAACAACAGAAGAGGGAGGCCCTCATCCCACTCTGTTAGACTCGAGACAGTATTTTCGCATCATGGATTTTAATGTTTGATGGGACCTCTCAAGTGCACCTTGGGACTCCGGATGGTAAGGACTTGATGTTATATGTTTGACTTTTAGTTCTTTCATTACTTGTGTGAAGAGTTTGGATGTGAAATTGGTGCCTTGGTCACTTTGTATAGTTTTAGGCAACCCAAAAGTGGTAAAGAATTTAGTGAGGGCTTTCACTACGGGTTTAGTTCTGAGAGTGCGCAGCGGGATGGCTGGGAAGGGTACCGCGTCACAGCGCACATCACTGTCAGGATATACTGATGTCCTGATTTTGTTTTCGGTAACGGACCCACACAATCCACCAAAACTCGTTCAAAAGGCTCCCCAAGCACCGGGATCGGGTGCAGGGGGGCCGGAGGAACAGGGTGATTGGGCTTTCCCACAACTTGACACGTATGGCAGGTGCGGCAATACTTTGTCACGTCGGTTTTTAACCCGGGCCAAAAGAAATTGCGCAACACGCGATGGTACGTCTTTTTAATACCAAGGTGGCCAGCTAAGGTGGCGTCATGTGCGAGACTCAAAATTTGCTGGCGATATGCTGTTGGCACAACCACCTGATTAACAACGCGTGTCTTACTTGAGTCAGGACTCCACCGTCTCATCAAAACACCGTTAGTACACACAAGGTTTGCTGTTTTCCTCTGCGGCTACAACAGAGGACAGACACAAAGTTAGAGACGGATCATTTCTTTGAGCATCAATCAACAGTTCTCTGGTCACGTTATACTCAGATCTGCGTCAGCAGGAAAGGGATCAGACTCATTGACACATTTTGATACTTTTTCACACTCAGTAGCAGGAGACACTGAAAAGGTGAAACACGAGGTGCCAGCATAGAAAAAACACTTTTGTGCGTCAAAATGAATTCGTCAGCCAGCACAGCCGCTTTTGTTACCGATGTTTCCTTTTGTTCGTTCAAATATACTACAATTCGTTCTGGCAAACACTTTGAATTCTTCGAGTAGAATGAGCTCTCTCATTTCCGCCATGGACTTAACATTACATGCTTGGCACCATTTATCAAACAATACGCTCTTGTCACGCACAAACTCCACATATGTCTGGTTGGCAGTTTTCTCACTATTTCTTTTTGTCTATAGGCTTCGGGGACCAGCTCGTAGGCCTGCAACACGGTCTTCTTCAAGATTTTATAATCAAGGCTATCCTCGATAGACAGACTGGCACAGACTTCTTGAGCTTTCCCTACTAATTTACATTGGAGGAGAAGTGACCAGAACTCTTTGGGCCAACTCAGGGTGGCAGGTATCCGCTTGAAAGCGCTAAAATAGGAGTCAACCTTGGACTCACGGAATGGAGGGACTAGTGCAATGTGCTTACTGATGTCAAAAGCAAGAGCAGGAGCAGAAACAGAGCCATGGCCAAAAGGAGACACCGGGGTGGACGCTACAGGGGCTTCTCTTTTCGAGCTCGAGAGCCCTGATGCGCAGATGCATGGCTTGCACCTCTAGCTGCTTGTTTTTTGTTTCGACCTCCTTTATTTGGAGGGCTATGCGGAGATCCTCTGTAGTCATGTTACCCATGACAGGATCTGTGACCGGCCCAAGCTCCACACCAGCAGGGAGCATGCCAGCAGCCTCCGCTGCTTTCACCTCTCAATTTGCCACAATTAACAGATCTGCCTTTCTGCATTTATCAACTTTTTCCCAAGATGGACTGACAACAAAATCATCCAATGAAAACT
Source organism: Argyrosomus regius (assembly GCA_946959425.1). Lineage (NCBI taxonomy): Eukaryota > Metazoa > Chordata > Actinopteri > Sciaenidae > Argyrosomus > Argyrosomus regius. The sequence goes on from OX336895.1 coordinate 25,220,851, forward strand.
CCATAATTTCCCCCCACACACCAAAAATTAACCGCCAACCAGAAAAATGTACTCACCGAACTCACCCAGAAAACAAAGTGCGACAAGAAGACGGACGAGCCCCCAATTCATGTTATGCCCCAGTCTAGGGGTGCCTAGGGCATAGCGTGAACAGGCCCCATCTTCCCCAAGTCCCAAGTGCCACGACTAAAGATTCGTTTCAGATATGTCCACAATTTTTTATTTACAAAGACATACCAGTGAACAAATAGATAGAACTAAAGTATATAAACTGAGTGATACTTCGGGGTGGACCCAGGTCAAAACTACAAACAAAACAATTCTATCTGGAAAATAAATCACTAACCTCAGAAAACAAATGACAATGGACTTACCTCCCTATACTTAATTAAACATGAGAAAAACACGATCAACAAGAATGACGGTTCACCCTTACTACTCAGAACTACAACTACTCAAACAATGTGACAGAATAGGAATGTGGCCGGTTGGGAGAGGAGGAGGATGAGGGAATGCCAGCTGCCTGCCGACATCTTGGCTCCTTATATACCCAGGTGTGTCTCTTATTGTAAAATTGCGACTGATGTTTATAATAATTATTTAATGATTAATAAGCTGTTTGTAAACCATCAAGTAACATTTATTTGACTTCTTTTAATGGTGATCTATAACAGAGTGATTATTTTGCATTGATAAAAGAATAGGGTCTGATCATCGTATTGAACACATTTATGAACAGAGAGTCAATAACATGCAACACTCTACCACAGATAAACATGGTGGTAGACAGGAATGGTGAGATTACAACACAACAATGACAACTTAATTTTAAAATGAATTGATAATACAATATTCAGGCACACTGCACTTAAAACTTTAATATTTCATTGTCTACTCACCCCATATTTCCACGAATTAACAATAAACAACAAAGCAATTAACAACATCACACACCCTGGAATGTCAATGTGTTGCCTTCTTGGCATGGTTTATTTGTCTATTTGTATTGCTTTGCAATATCATGGAGCAGGCGCCCCAATGGACCATTATAGTGTTTTTTACCCAGCCATTCATTCCACTCAATCATAATCAGGTGATGTCTTAGTAGATCCTCGGTGCGATTCCCCCGGAGTCTCCTGATGGTCTCCTTGTAACTCCTCCAGTCCCTCTCAATGTGCTGAGCGTGGCAGCCTGTATCAGCATTGACATACTCCACACTGTGGTTGACTGTATAATGCTTGTATCCAAATTCAGGCAGAGCCTGACGGTAGGCCCGCCACTCATCAGTCAGTATTGTGGATCCCGTCCGAACATGGTACAGAACCAGTGGGATCAGCTCTCGTCTGGTCCGTCTTTCCACCAAGCAGAGAACAGGCATTGTCTTCTGTCCTCTGTGCTTCACACCCAGCATTCCAAACACCCACTTTTTCCATGTCCACCCACCAACCATTCTTCCACGCCCATACTGTCAAAATATTCAAATAGAACACATTAAAAATGGTAGTTATTCACATTCATATGAATACATTTTAACACACAACATTAAAGAATTGGAAATTGAATTGTGTATTCAAAATTCGAATATATAAAGAATCTACATTTTGTACAGTATCATTACCCCTTAGTCGCAATCATGTTCAGACTATCTCCCATTATGTTCTGATATTCTACTTTTGTTCCAATTTCCTTAACCAGCATTTCACATAATTATGACATGTACTTCATACGACCTTTTGAGGAAAGTGAATGCATGCCACATGGATACATTGGCATACCCGTGAGTGTACCTAGTGTATACTTGGAGATTCAAACCTAATTTTGGTTCTTGATATTATTATTATATTTGGTTACATATATACTGTATATATTATTATGTTCTCCCCCACCAAAAATATTAGAATCATATTCTAAGAGTCAATAAGAACTGGATTTGATTAGCAGAATCAGAACCAGAATGAATCAAATTTAAACAATACCCAATCCTGCTTGAGCAGCCCTACTTTAATGTCTTTGAAAGTGTGAGCACATTGTTTACTGTTAACACTGTTATTATTGGGGGTGCACATTAGAGATACACCGAAATGAAAATTTTGGCCGAAACGGAAAATGAGGAGACCAAGGCCGAAAACCAAAATTGTTATGCCAATGTTTAGTACTGTTGTGTTTATGGCTATGACTGTGTACTTACCGCACTAAAATCAAGGCATTGCAATTGCATAAATTACAAAATTATGAAAATATTTATTAAGCACTGACATTCCAACAATGCAAAGTATAAAATAAAATAAAATTCTAAATAAAATGTTTTACTTGATCCCACTCATAAATAACCTACAGGCCTATAACTGACTGGCCTATTACTGGCTGCTAAAAGATTGTAAAATTAAATATGTTATATATATAAATATAAATATATATTAATAACAATTCCTTTAAAAACTTAAGTGCAGCCACGGTGAGTGTTTTTACACATACTGGTGGTATACAGTGATAGGTTGTTTCATTTTTCAGCTCGTACACACATATGACAGGGCGTCATGTTTCCATGACGACTGACTGGAAAGAGACGCGCGATACGTCATGTTTACATGAGTCCCGATGGTAAAAATGAAACTCTGAGAAGTAGCGCTAAACCAGGGATTCCCAAACTGTGGTGTGCGCAGTTTAGAACGTAACCTCTGTGAAACAATGGGGAAAATAAAGTTTTATTTCTTTGATTTCACAGCTTCGTTCTGTTAACGCGGCCCGCTCTTTCCACTGATTGTCTGCCTCCCTCGTTCATCGCCGCTTTGGAGTGGAGCAGCTCTGAATGCTGTGTTCACAGACAGTCTGTAAACAGTAGTGATTGTGTTATTTCAGTAAAGTAGATTAACTGTGTCCCAAAAATGTTGGTACGCAAATGAGCCTTTTCATGTGTTGTCTGGTGCGCATTTTTTATTTTGACCATGCATGCGCACCTACACACCAGTTATGTGCACCCCTGGTTGTTATTATTGTTGTTATTATTATTATTATTTACACTACACACTTTCTCTTATTTTTAGCCCAGGCCAATGCTGTATTGACAGAGTCATCATCATCTGCACCCCCCTCATCAGCCACCTCCTCCTCTTCATCTGCCGAGTCCAGCTACTCCTCATCCTCGTCCTCCTCCTCCTCTTCAGAGGATGAGAGGAAAAGAAGAAAACGGTACAAAATAGGGACAAAAAAAAGAGCCTTATCAAAAAGGGAAAGAAGAAGAAGAAGGTGGCAAAAGAAAACACATCACTTGGTAGAAGAGGTGAATCACGGGGACGGTTTGTATTTAAAAATTTTTTATTGATGTTAGATTAGAAATCTTAAACATTTGTGCTTAGGGATGTAAATTTTGGTTTGAAATTCTAACCATTTCATTACCAAAGTGGTTGTACTCATCTAGCATAACCTATGATTTAAAGGAGAAAAAAAAAGAAAAAAACACCAACATATTTTTCTTCTTCCCCAGAGTGATATCTATCCAGTTTGAAAAGTTTGAAAAACTACTGGCAGGATTCTGTAAAAGAGATAAGATAGCTGACTTTGTCAGCAAATGTGAATACATGATTCAAAATGATGCAGAAGTCAGGGCCAAAATAGCTAAAAATAAAGCCGTGGGTAAGCTCATACCATACAACAAGAGGGAGCAGAAGTAACCGGTTGGGCTGCTGTGATGTTGGAAGTTACATATGTCATGCAAAAAGATAAAACATGACCATTAGCCACTGTACGTTATTTATTAATACAGAATAGTAGGCTACTGTTACGTCATTTTCACTGTTATTTTTCCTTTCCTTATCTTTTCCTTTTGTCAGGCCAGCCACAATTTTTCTTTCACATTCATGTTAAATATTTTAAAATAATGTTTGCATGGCAATTGCAGTTTTGTAATAAAGGTTTTATTGATTATCTGTTGTGTTGACGTTTTTAAGTCTCTCTCTTTCTCCCACCCTGTTTATTTGTAATGCAGTGCTGCAAATCAACATTGACTTTAAGGTTTGTTCAGAAATGTGTTTAAAGTTGATCATAAAAATCAACTGCAATTCTGTTATTGGTGAACAAATGAGCTCTCCAAGAGATCACCAATAAAAGATTTAATGGAGTCAAATAAATGATAAATAATTAATTATTTTAAACATCAGTTGCAACTTTACAATAACCATCTAAGTAATGTTTATAGATGGTTTATAAACCAATTATTAACCATTTACAATGTGCTACAAATAGGTCTACATATTTAATCTATAATTGTTTCACTCTGACTATAATTGTATAGTTGTTGTATAACAATTTCTTAATCCTTGGATGCACAACCTACCAATACCTACACTCTTCCACGAGTGGGGTCAAAAATGACCCCAATTAAAATCAATGCGTTTTTGCAATAAACTGGGTTGTTATTCTTCAAAATCTTTAAAAAGAAGAGTTGTAATATTTTCATATTCCAGGTATTCCTCATAAAACATGTTTGTGACATGAGGCCATTTGTATTTTCATTTGTTTTTTCATTAATTTTAAGAAATTGCAGTTTTTGTATCACTACCCCACTCTTCCAAAGTCAAAGTCAACAAAATCAATGCGTTTTTGCAATAAACTAAAGACATTTCTCTCATTTTGGTTAAGATGATATATTTTGTTCAAACAAAAGAGTAATGTCATTTTTGACATGTACATGTTTTACTTTTCATTCACATTTTAGCACTTAACAATCAATCAATCAGGTCAATCAGGTGTCAAAACATGTTTGTGTGTCCCTATGTCTGGAGGACGAACAGAGAACATTCAACAGGTCCGGAGACCATAACAAACACTGTCAACCATCTGGTCCATAGTATTTACTCCTCCTTTGGTCTGGTTGTAGAAGAGGATCACTTCTGTTTTTTTCTTTGGGCTGTTTTCATCCACCATCTTGCTGTGGTGCATTGTGCTAAGCAGCAGAACAGCCTTTCCCTTTTTTCTCACATAGCTGATCATGGTCATGCTGCCATTGAACCCAAATTCAGTGCTGTGGACCTCTCTGGACCCGGAAGCCTTCATGACTAGAGGAATGTCTGGCTTGTTCTGTCGCAAAGTTCCCACAATAGTCAGACCCTTCTCCAGGAGATGCTCTGCAAGGGGCACACTGGTGAAGAAGTTGTCAGTGGTGATGTTGCGACCTGTGTGTCTGAATCCACTGCACAACTGACGGACAATGTTTTCCCCCTGATTCTTCTGGATGTCTTCCCCTGGTTGTCTCCCTAGGTACACGATCCCATCAATTGCATATGGGGTGCGTGCATCACAAACCCAGAAGATCTTTATGCCGTACTTGGCGGGCTTGCTCGGTGTTATGGAATTTTCTATCCTTAGGTTACACGAGGTCACGTGTGGGCCTTGAGGTCCTCAGCAGTACTAATTGTTTGGCTTTGACTGGGAGCAGTAGGTGCCAGTCTATCTCAAACACTGTGTTGGCCAGGGTCGAAGAGACCTATTGCTGCCTTCCTAGACATAATAGATAGCTTGCCGTTGACGTAAACAGACATCTGTGTCTCCAGACTAGAATATGTTGACGATAACACCGTTCTTGGTAAAAACATTCTCTTTGTCTCATTTGGGGCATATAGTGTTTGTGGTGTTATCTTGAGGTTTAAAGTCTATCCACCAGCACGAGTTCGGCAGAATGTGAGACCGACTCAGGCACTTCTGATGTACTTTGAGAGTGTCTCTAATTCTCCTTGGCCAAGCGTCAATAAATATTACAGCATAAGACATCAGAGGCTCCTGAACACTTTCTGAACCCCTGACCTCACCATTGACCTTTGACTTCAGCAATTTCTCCACAACAATTGGCGTCACGAACAGGATTTCAACAGAACAAAGACGTGGTAAGTGCAAAAGTTTTATTACTATGCCTTACCATGTCTGTGTTTGACGAAATCATAAAAAACTATGTGCTCATTTAATTTGCCTGGAATATAGAAACATCTAAGACCCACCAGGGGGGTCAGGAGCTTCAGTGTCTTGGGGACAATGTCCTGGCTGAAACTTCTGGGAGCACTGGCGGAATGTATGTGTCATACAAACCTCCCAGTTAGATGTTCAATTGGCATATTGACTTAAAGTGAGAAATCAAGAAAGCTGACAGTGGTGTAAAAAAAAAAAAAAACTTAAAAAATAGAAGGTAACAGAACAGAACATTTTCTGTAACAGAAAAATTCATTACAGAACAGTGTACAGTGTGTGGATCTGAAGGGGGAGCGGGTTGGGTTTATGACCCCCGCGTTGCCACTACGTGGCTGTTTTGGTTTCCGGGGCAGTTTCGGGCTGCACTCGGCACAGAGAGACCCACCTGAGATTTAAACTATAGAAAAGACATTTTCGGGGGAGTTTAAAAGTGCTCCTTCGTTTAAATCAAGATCAGGGATCATCTGCTCTGTGTCCTGTGGGAAACGTTGATGCAAATGTGTATACACTGGGGGTGAAAAAGAACTGAGTTTTCGTCCTTTTACCTCAGACCACCACTGCTGTAGTTAGAAAGGTGTGGAGACAGACCTCTGATGCTGCTGTACTGTGGATTGAAATCTGTTGTCTGTATGTGTAAAGTCTAAATGTGCAAGCGAACATGGGTAACAATCCGTCCAAAACAGTAGACAAATCTGAAAACATGCAAACTGACTCAGCAAAAGGCTAAGTCAATATTTTTCTGTAAAAGATCAAAGAACCAATGTGAAATTAGATGGTCAACCTGTCATTGATAAGCAGTATGCTAAAACAAACACACACACATCTGACCAGACATCACAATTTAAGGCGATGTTTTCTCCACAAATACCAGCTGGAATCGTCGGTAGACTGATAGGATGGGATTTCGTGTTTCTGTTCACTTCTCTTTTGTGTGAATGGATGAATGGCATGAGGCCATATGAGGGAACATTTGATAAAGAAAAGCTGCAAATGGCTGAGATAAATGTTAACTCTAATGTTGGAAATCCATCCTGGGATTCCAGATACATCCAAGAATATATGCAAGTGTGGTTGACTGTGGTCTGTAAAAAGATGTGGTGTGAGAGTGAGTGACAAAAGCTGCGAGTTTGAATCCAGTGACTTAAAAAAGGGTAATTGATCTGAGTGCCAAATGTGTCACTGCCGGTCATGTCTGTACTGGAAGCTAAGTTATAAACTATAGCTTTTAAAATGACACCAAATTAGTGTTAAGGTACCAACACTGCAAAAAGAGTTAAATTAACACTCGTAGACCCTATAGACACTTTAAAAGTGTTGAAATCAACTCTGGCAGTGTTAATTTGGGTATACTGATTTTACTGTGTATGTTGATGATTTGGAGAAATGTGCAAAAAAACTACGATGTATGGCTGGGCCAAGCGCCAAGCTAAGATTCCCTCTCCCCACAATCTACTGAACAGTTTAGCTAAGGTCGATGTAACACTGCTAGAACAAAAAAAGTAGAAAAGTGCTCTCTGTCTGTCCACAGCTGTCAAGTACAAATCCTTTTTTTTGCAATGCTAACATAGCCGAGCAAGTAAGCTCATCACAAGCAACAAATTAAGAAGAATTTCTCCTACTAACAGCTACAGTAGTGAATTAGAAAGGAAAGTCAAGATTATGCACAGACAGGAGAAGGAAGACAGCAGACAGTCTAATGAGTCAGATTTAGAAGGAGGAGCCAGACGCAGAGAGGAGGAGCCTTACACAGACCTTAGTGAAGAGGAAGTGCAGATAGTAAAGCCAAAAACAAAACAAACCTCTGCTCTCCCTCTTCAAGGATTATACCGTTAAAGTTAGCTCTGTTCAACTCCATTTTTTTAATATAAAAAATTAACCTTTTTACTTAAATTGTCATAATATATAGGTTCTTTCTACTGCAAAGAAAAAAAAAAAGTACTGTAATAATCATCACATACTATTTTGGTGTAGTACAATCTTGTTGTTCCAACTTGATTAATACGTGTCACACACTTTTAATCAACTCAGAATAAACTTCAATTCCAATCATGGTGCTCATTACGAATTGATTATGTTAAACCGTACCATAATTGTGCAGTTTGTGCTCAAATCATAATAGTAATAACCATATATGTCAAGCTAAAATCAAACATGCGCTACTTAAAAGCACACTTTGTTTACGCTACTACATAAATGCCTAAATTTGATGTTACACTCCAATTAGGCAGACCAGAAACACAGAGGCACATAGGAAAACAACTTTGCCCCTGCCTCTGAACTGTCTAAACATCTTCAATAAATGCTCTTAAAAATAATGATTGACAACACAGCAGTTTGAAAACCATGGACTTCTGAATTCATGGAAGAATACCAGAAAAACACCTAATCCAGTTCACAAACAAAACTGAGTGGATCTTGTGTTAAGATGAGTTTGTTTTCCCTGAGCAGCTGAGGGTGGGCAATGGCCTCACCCAAAACTTTGATTTATTGGTTAAACATTGAAGTAAAAAACGACATAACCAAATGTGTACAAAACGTACTAACTTCTCAAAAGTAGTTTGCTGCGTCCAGGAAGCAAAATAGTCTGCACCTGAATTCATAAAGAGATTCACACAAATGTGGGATGTTAATGCTGGAATAAAACAAGATGAACATGAATTTTCGCTGTGGAGATTTTCTGTAGAATCTAAAACCAAATGTGGCAGCTGCTTATAAACTGTCAGTCACTGACCGACACACCAAAGACTGGAAGGCAACTATGAACAAAGCAATGGCTTTGCACAGGAATGAGGTTTTCACTCTCTATAAACGTGCCTCCAGCCCAAAACAGATGATGCAGTGTGCGCCACAGAAAGGTGGTCAGAAACAGAGACAGAGACAGAAACAAAGACAGACCAAAACACGGTAGTTGTCAATAGGAACGGTCGTTGTCGGAACAGACCCAATAACCAAAGCCAGGAACGAATAGTTACATCTCTTCCTGCTCTTCCAGCCCCACCTCCACTAGCTGCTGTCATGCAGCCCACATATTATGACCAAGCATAGGGAAGACATGGAAGGGTGTGACCAGAGCAGCCATTTCATATTCAAGCTGCAACTATTCAACTTTCTAATAATCCCACCGATGATCCGTTCAGGTTAATGGAAGTACCGTTGAAATTTTGGTAGATAGTGGAGCAAATATCTCTACTGTAAAAACTACAGAATTCCCCTAGAAGAACCATGATCACAGAAAACTTATTTATTTATAAATAAATAAATAAATAAATAAAAAATAAAACTTTGAAGGCTCTGATGTGATGCATTCTTTTTTGATACCTGTTTAAACCTGATACCTGGTACCTTGTCCCTTTCTGTGTTTTTATGTTTATTCTATTGTATTTTTATTGTATTCAAATATACCAGATTGCAATGACGACCTAATTTCCCTTCGGGGACTGATAAAGTCATCTATCTACCTATCTATAGAAAAAAATACAAATAATTAAAAAAAAGCTGTTCAGTCTAACCACTACAGACTGTTCGTACTGTTGGATATGTCCAGGTTTCAATATGTTTTCCAGTTTAACTTTCAAACAATCAGAAAATTAAACTAAAACTAAAACTTCCCCAGCATGTGCAACAATGAGGCCTCTCCTACATTTTCATTGAACTGCAGCATTTAACCCTTCTGAGCAGTATACACTTTTGATTGCTGAGTTTTTAGTTACATAAGAGGGGTTGAAGTGTGAACAATGTTTGTTTGTTGGTTCACCAGAGATGTGCCATACCAGTCCAGTTATTTGACACACAGCAGGGATTGTTTAATGCTAAAGATTCATACCCACACATCACTGTGGCCGTTACTCGTGGCTGTGAGCTGTAACACCTTGGACATGGTGGCTCAGTGCCAGGCCTTGAGAGAAGCTGCACCAGCTTCTCAACACTAAAGAGTAACACACAGAGGTGAGGAACTGTACATGTTATCTTTAAGTGAACACATTCAGTTATCACTGTCTACATTTGTCGCCTCTTTCCACACAGTATGGACCTCCTTCTGAAGCTGTCTGAGGTTCCATCCATTTTTTGGGCTAAACATGAGTTTCCACACACTACACAGTCAGTGATTGAAGTTCTGCATTTTTCTTGATACCATTGCATCCAGATAGCCAGTATCTGTTTGCATACACATTCAAAGGTAAACAGAACACTTGGTGACGTTTGTCGCAGGATTGTGTCGAGAGTCCCACGGTGTATGCAGTGGTGGTAAAAAGAGACCTGCATGGGCTCCACCTGCCAGGGGGCTCCACTCATGCAGTATGCAGATGACCTAATAGCTTCTCCATCAAAAGAAGCTAGCCACACAGACTCTATCTTGCTGCTACAGAGACTGGCCGAGTGTGGTCACAGAGCGTTGCTGGCTAAGTTGCAATCCTGTCGACCTGAGGTGACATGTTTAGGTCATGTTTTGAAGGATTGACAGTGCCTTTTGTCACCGGAGAGGGTGAAACTGCTAGCTAACATGCCTCCCCCCACAACCAAGAAACAGATGCTCTCTTTTCTGAGGATGGCTAAATACTGCAGACACTGGATTTTTGAATATGCAACTATGGACTCTGTTTTGCGAGCCGCCACACTGCAATCAGCCCCATCAGTGGTACAGTGTACAGACTGAGGAAATGCACAAAGCCTTTCAAGATCTGAAACATGCTCTCAACATGGCTCCAGTGTTGAGTTTGCCTGACTATCATCAGCCGTTCCATCTACATGTGCATGAGAGAGATGACTTCGCCACTGGCATTCTGGTACAGAAACATGGTTCTCATTACCGTCCCGTTGCGTACTACTCCTCTTGACTGACCCCTGTGGCTGTTAGTATGCCAAGTTGTCTGAGAGCAGTGGCCGCTGTTGCCATTTTAATTGACAAATCTTCCCATATTGTACTGGCTCATGACTGTGTTGTACACATTCCACATGCAGTATTACACATTTTGAACATCCGCAACTCGAAACATGACGGCAGCACGTTGTTCAGGTTAGGAGGCAATAATTCTTTCCAGTGCCAACGTAACTTTATAGCACTCACCTCCATTGGTTGACACTGATGATGAGCATGATTGCATTGCCACTATCTACTGCAAACACCGATACCAAATTCCGATATGGTTCTTAATACTGATGGTTCAGCTAGCAGACTATATGACAACATACACCTGGCTGGTTATGCAGAATTAAAATCTTTTAAATAAACTGGGAAGTTGTAGAAGCAGGCTGAAATTTTTCAGAGCCGTAGCCAAGTCATATTTCCCAATTGCAATTTGTGAATCTCCTGAAGACCCAGCTCTTCAGAGATTACCTTCTCTCCTAGCACCACCTACAACTGGACATGAGAAAGCTACCTCTTTAAGAATTGTCATAGCACTTATTGCTACACTAACGTTTCTTATTGCACCTTGATTGTTTCCCTTCTCTGTAAGTCGCTTTGGATAAAAGCGTCTGCTAAATGACTAAATGTAAATGTAATGTGAATGAAACATGTTACAGGTTACGTTACTTGACACCTGCTAAACATAAAAAAAAAAAAATAATAAGATAACATTTCAGCTCCACTCATAATCATGTTTTCTAATGAATCTATCTATCAAGTTTAAATATTTGATCAACACTGTTTTACAGGAGGATCCTTTAAACAGCTGTTCTATGGCTAGTTTTTGTCTTTTCAATATAATTCTCAATCTATGTTATATCTAGTTATTTTTCTACTCCTTCTTATCATTATCATTATCAAAAATAATTATTATTGATATTGTTTTAAGTGAGCCTCTTATCATTTAACAGAAAAATACTTCATACAAACAGCACCAGGACTAAATAACAGTAAGAGCTAATAGAGTTAGTAGAGAGTGAATAATCAAAATAAAGCTCTGAGGCTTTAGATTTGTCACGTACACTTATTTTATAAGATTTCAGCATTGAGCTACAATCACGCTACATTCATGATTTTGTACAGTCAAAAACAAACTAACAAACAAAAAAGGTATTGATCATTACAAAGTTTCTGGCGTTCCCGTAACTATAGTAACTCACGGTCCTAGAGTGGAGGGAGAGACGCTAAATAAAGCCGTTTACACAGATATAGGTTACTTCGGACTATAGTTGTTATTTCACACATGTAGCACACAACAGGAGAGAGACTCTGTGTTAGACGAGTTCTCACATGTTGACTAAACTTTACCGTGTCTCAAAATGAAAACACAGCTCGGTGACATAGTCAAAAAAACTGATTGATAATGTTGCAGCGTGACAAGTCCACGGTAGCTAAGCAGCTAAATGTTAGCGCAGATGCTCCATGTTTTGATCCCACGCCGGGTGGGTCATTATACTGTCATTGGTCATGCGGGCGCACGCTGTAAATAGTACTATTGGCTGTGTAGAGCATGACAATCTGTCAATAAAAAAATCAGCTTTCAGCCAACACATTTTCTCCTCCGATCTACATTGATCTCATAAGTGACCTCAGTGAGCTCTGAAAGACGGAAATCCGTTGTAACAACTGAGAACTTTAATCCATGCATTTTGTGCCATGTAGTTTGCCCACGAGCTCTCCTACATGTGCTGGCACGTGTTGCACACGGACCAACACATGTCGGAAGAGGGGTGATAAATGATATTTGCTCAAAATGGTTTGCGCATTACACTAGTTTCACAAACGTTTGTTGAGAGTTGTATGACGTGCCAACAGACCAGATAGAAGAAGAGCACAGTGAAGCATGACCATCTGGAACCTCTGTCAGGTTCTTTTTGTACATTTGCAAATAGACTTTGTACATATGCAAAGTTGTCAAGGCTACAAATGTTTGTTAGTCATAACTGATCATTTCTCAAAGTGAGTCGAGGGTTTCGCGACAAGAAAAGAAGACACTAGAACAGTTCTTAAGTGTTCTAAAGAGGTGATCCCCGGGTTTGGGGTACCACAGAATATAGATAGCGACAAAAATCCAGTTTTTGTATAAAAAATCATGCAGGATCTGTCAGAAATTTTATGGTTCAAGTTGCAGTTGCATGTTTCGTATCACCCACAAAGTTCTGGTTAAGTTAAAAGAATGAACGCAACTATCAAAGAACGGTTGACCAAAACAGTACTAACAAAAGGTCTGAAATGGCCTGATGCACTGCCTATTGTGCTGTACTCCATCCAAAGTGCACCAAGTGCAACAACAGGACTGAGTCTTCATGAGGTGTTAATGGGGAGACTAATGTCCACAGGGACAAGTCAACCTCTGACACCACACTTCACCAAACTTCTCTGCTTTTGGACGGATGAGTTTATGACTGAATATGTAAAAAGATTAACTGACATTTTGAATTTTATCATTACAGGTGCCTGAACGGCTCCCGAAACCATCTGAGGAACCAATTCATACTTCTAATGAAGGAAATGTTGTATTCATCAAATGTCTAAAAGAAAAAATGTCTTTGTCTCCCAGGTGGAACTAGGTGTTGGTGACAACTAGGACTTGTATTTCCTGAGCTTTAACCAAACTGCCTATTAACCAAACTAACTGTTAACCCTGTTATGTTTGGATGTCCAATTGACAGATGTGATGAAAATGACTGTTATATTGCTCACCCCCTGACTTTCTCTCGAGGTAAATGGTCGTGGACAACGCATGATAAAGCTCTGATTAAGACGGTGCTGAGTGCACCCAGGTAATGAAGGTAACATTCACAGCTGCTGTAGCTTTGACTGAACCTCTGGAGCTGTGGTGTTTCACTAAACAGCATTTGAAAAGTTATCCTGATTATAAACTGTGGGGTGTTGATTACCAAGATGTTCCAGGGGAGGTGCAGAGCGGTAAGATCTATACTATGGTGAAACTGATAAGGACGATAGTTTTCTATATATTGGTCAGTTTTCTTCCATAAATTCACTTAATGTAGCCAAAGCTAAACCAAAGGTGCCTAATAGAGTTACAGGTAGTGTTTCTTAACCTGTAGTGGAAAAGAAAAAACTAATTCGGCCCTCAGTCTAACGATTGATTATGCGAGTGATAGTAATCACAGTAATGATTAGTAGTGAGTAGTGATAAAAGTGCCAAAATATGTCTTCTTCTATACACTCTCCAATGACCGACCTGATTCCATTCACCAGAGCTGACTGTGAAATGTTTGTGCAAAATAAAGTTGAAGAAACATACTTTTCTATTTTCAGACAAAAATACCAACCTTCTAATACCTCTGAGTTCAAGTTTAATTTAGCTTTATTGTGATGTATCTAGCTTTGCTTGTGTATATGATTGTTGTTCTGAATAAAATGTGTGACCTTTGATGATTTAGGGATTGCAATGTTAAGAATCAATTTAAAATCTACCTCAATGATAGTTTTCACAGTAATATGGTACTATGATTAAATTGAAATGTTACAATTATTTTATGATGATATGCAACTGATGGATATCGACTGTTCATGGGATTATTCTACGAAGATGGATTCCACGCCACCATGCATCGTATGTGCTAGTAACCTCTCCATGGTGGTGACCCTCGACTGTACATAATGTACATGGGTTGAAGACTTTACAATACCTTGATCGCAACAATGATCGTTGTGATTGATTTTTATTTTTAATTGGAAAAAGGAAAGAAATTTTGATCTACAATATTAAATCAATTGATTTATGGAACCCCTTCTAATTGCTAGGGGATGATATCTACTAGGTGATAGAATAAATTTGATCTTTCTCCTCTCCCAGTGGTATATTTGCACGTGATCTGTGACCTCCCTGATGACCTCCTTTAACACCTTGGTGTTGTAGGGGATCTTCACTCGCTTAAATGCCCTTGTTGACCTGAAAGTGGAAATCACACATCATGGGGATGGGATGAGGGGGTACATAAGAGGAGTTCTTAAAGTTTCTCACTGATAGTATGAATTAATTTTAACTGACTGTTTTGTTTGACAAATAATGTCTATTGATGTTCTTTTAGAATAATTTTGATTTCAAATACTCCTGATTTCTGTGTGATTAAGAATGTTTTGTAATGTTTGTGTCGATCCCATTCTGACTGTACCCCCTGGTGGTCTCTAAACTTGGTAATTATTAGTATTCGGTAGTTAGTATTGATCTTATGATCAATAAGAGGGGATTGTTATGGAATTTTCTATCCTTAGGTTACACGAGGTCACGTGTGGGCCTTGAGGTCCTCAGCAGTACTAATTGTTTGGCTTTGACTGGGAGCAGTAGGTGCCAGTCTATCTCAAACACTGTGTTGGCCAGGGTCGAAGAGACCTATAGCTGCCTTCCTAGACATAATAGATGGCTTGCCGTTGACGTAAACAGACATCTGTGTCTCCAGACTAGAATATGTTGACGATAACACCGTTCTTGGTAAAAACATTCTCTTTGTCTCATTTGGGGCGTATAGTATTTGTGGTGTTATCTTGAGGTTTAAAGTCTATCCACCAGCATGAGTTTGGCAGAATGTGAGACCGACTCAGGCACTTCTGATGTACTTTGAGAGTGTTTTTAACTGGTTCAAATCTTACCTCAATGACAGAGAATCTTTTGTAAGTATAGGTGACTGTTCATCAAATAGTTATAAAATGAATTGTGGTGTTCCCCAAGGCTCAATTTTAGGACCTACTCTTTTTAACCTTTACATGCTGCTGCTTGGGGATGTCATCAGGAGACACGGCATTAATTTTCATAGCTATGCTGATGACAGACACCTTTACATTGCCGTGTCTCCAGATGATTCAGGGCCAATAGATGCCCTTTTTATTTTAGACATAAAACTATGGATGGCAGAGATTTTTTTACAGCTTAACCAGGACAAAACTGAAGTTTTAATTATCGGCACTGAAGCACAGAGAGAGAAACTAACTATGAAACTCCAAGCACTGAATTTAAACCCTTGTCAACAAGTGAAAAACCTGGGAGTTATCATTGATTGTGATCTTAGCTTTGAGCCCCATATTAAAAATATTACTAAAACTGCCTTTTATCATCTGAAGAACATTGCCAAAGTACGACCATTTCTCTCTCAAGCCAATACAGAGACATTAATGCATGCTTTTATTACTTGTAGAATTGACTATTGTAACGCTCTACTTTCTGGTCTACCTAACTCAATTACAGTTATTACAAAATTCAGCTGCTCGTCTGTTGATGAAGACCAGAAAGAGAGCACACATTACACCCATTTTAAAGTCTCTGCATTGGCTGCCTGTGCGCTTCAGAATCGATTTTAAGATTCTTTTACTGGTTTATAAATCTCTTAATGGTCTTAGTCCACCCTATTTATCTGATTTACTTTTACCCTATGAACCCTCGAGGACCCTCAGGTCTTCTGGGAGTGGCCTTTTAATAATACCAAAAGTCAGAACAAAGACCCACGGTGACGCATCATTCACTCACTGTGGTCCACGTCTGTGGAACAGCCTCCCAGAAGACCTGAGGGCATCAGAGAATGTTCATGTTTTTAAGAGCAAACTTAAGACCCATCTTTTTAATTTGGCTTTTACTTGAACCATTTTAAAATAATTTTCTACTCATGCATTTTAATGTTACAATATTTTCTCTTTTATTTCTTTATTTCTTTATTTGCTATTATTTATCTGTCTATTTTTATATATATCTTATCCATTATTTAAGTTATTTAATTATTTAATCTATATATTTTATTATGCTTTACTTTCTAATTATGTATTTATTTACTTTACTTATTATTATTTATTATTATTTTGTTTTATATTATTCTATTTTATTTATTTTTACCTAATTCATTTCTAACCTGCCTCCAGTGTTTCCTCACTGCTTGACGATGAGATGGCGCTTCCTCAGTTTGTGCTCTGTTCATAATGGGATGGGTAGGAGGGAGGGTCAGGGGTGGAGAATTGGGGTTGGCTGTGGGTGTTGGGGTGAAGGGTTGGGGATGGGCGGAGGGTATTTACTTGTTTTTTGTGTTTTATGTTTTTTTATGTTTTTATGTGAAGCACTTTGTGTTACATTTTGTTGTGTATGAAAAGTGCTATACAAATAAAGTTTGATTGATTGATTGATTGTCTCTAAACCCAGGTGCAGGCCCTGGCCGACTACTCAGAATATTGTGGCTTGGTGTTTTAGCCTGGCTGGGAGGTAACTCTGCCCAGTAAGAGCCCTTGTGGCTCATTCTGTTGGACACAATATCCATTTCCTCTTCAGAGGACTCATCAGAGGACTCCTCTGTGTCTGACTGGCCTTGTTCAGTGGGGGGACAATAGTCTTGGTCCTCTGCATCTGAGATGTCAGATTCTGAGTCAGTGCCTCTGATGGGCTCTTCATCCCATCCGTCCTGGATCATTTGTAGGGCAAGGTCCACAGGGATAGCTGGCCTCCTAGCAGCCATGTTACTTTAGATAAATTTAAAAAAAAACATTAGAAAGGACAATGTTTGAAATGCACAGAAAACTATAAATCATATAAAAAACTAGCTAATATAACATTAGCCTACTTTTGAGTTAGCTAGGTCAGGTACAAAGTGTGCGTCTATGTGTGTGTGCGTGTGTGTGTGTGTGTGTGTGTGTGTTAGCCAACAATACTGTTGGCTACTGTTAGCTAACACAATACTGTGTTACCTACCTAAATACAATACTGTTAGCAACAAAGTAGGCTAATCTGATCACACATTTGATCACTAATTTGATCACACATTATAATCTGTCAATGAAAAATAAGTTCATAAATGGAGATAATACTTACATGTATGTTGCTGTGTAAAAATGACCTCCTGGGTGGTGAGACTGCTGACATCAGATGTGTAAGTGGGACAGTATTGACAGTCAAAGTTGCATCAGATGTGAGAGATGACATCAGATGTGTAAGTGGGACAGTCAGAGTTGCTAAGAATTAAAGGTTCATAGAAGATTCCATAGGAACTGCTTGGGGTCATTTTTGACCCCACTTGTGGAAGAGTGGGGTAGTGATACAAAAACTGCAATTTCTTAAAATTATGAATAAATGCTTAATATAGTGTTAAAAATGATAATGTTAATGGTAAAGTAACTATTAACTTACATTAATATATTATCTATTTATATTTATAAATACAACAAAAAAATAAATTAATAAAAAGAAATGTGAACAATCTGAACCTGAGTGTTTTTTACCCCACCAACCCCTCACTTAAAGTTCTTAGTAGTCCCAGTTTAAGAGCTGCAGGTTGTAATGCAAGAAACGCTCTGCATTTTCTCCTGTGAGCCTCTTCCTCTTTTTATCATAAATCTGGCCAATCTCAGTTGTGCCCAGTGCTAAGGCATGACCCTTATACCGAGGATCCAGCAGTGTCGCCAGCACCAAACATTTGGTCTTCTCAGCATTTTCGAATCTTGTCTGTAAGCTTTTCAGCATGGTATCCCGGAGTATTTCGATCCCCTTCGTTTTGGGATCCTCTGCTTCAAGTGCCATCTTCAGTACAGCAATGCTTGGGATGATGCAGGAGATGGAGGCGTCTGACCTGCTCATTTCCAATGTCACCTGTTCAAGTGGGCCCAGTGTAGCAATCAAATTGGAAACGAGAGCCCACTGATCAGCTGATAGCGTTGAAATCTTTCCATGGTCACCTGCATACACATTCAAAGCACGTTTCTGCTCCAGCATCCTCTCCAACATATGTAGAGTTGAGTTCCAGCGTGTTGGTACAGCCTGGATGATTCTGTGCTGGGGGACGTCAAGATCTTTCTGAATCGCCGTCAGACGTTGTTTGGCCAGGACAGAGTGGTTGAAATGGGAAGCAGATGACTTTAACTTTGCTACAATGTCCACCACTGCTCGCTGGCTGTTGATTCCTTCATTTACAACAAGCTGTAACGTATGGGCACTGCAGCTGAGATCCGGTATTTCAATGAGTCTAAACCCTTTCACCATGTTGGCGCCGCTGTCACGAAGCACAAGCATGACTCTCTCTGTCTCAATGTCCCAATGCCTCAGCAAACAGAGGAACATCTCGCTGATATATTCACCAGTGTGAGAGCCATGCATGGCTTTGACATAGAGAACGATTTGTTTCCTTTTCCAGTCACTGTCAATGAAATGACATGTCAGTCTCATTAGGGATTCTGTCTCCCCAGACTAACAATCAGTTGTAAATGACAAATAGGGGCCTGCATTGTCTAATTTGACCAGCTCCTTGATTTTGTTCTGTACTTTTGTGTGAACATCATCCATGATGTCTGTACGATAGTACTTTTCCGTTTTGAGTGTGTATCTGGGCTCTAGCAATGCCACCAACCGTTGAATACCAACATCAGAAAATGGTTGATTGTCTGTGGCAATCATCTCAGTTATGGTAGCACCAATTTTTTTTGACTTAGGGGTCAGAATTGGCCCATTTTCTTTGGGCATCGAACATCTGCATGACTGTGGGCTGTGTTGAACTGCCTTTAGAAGAAGCCGCTGCTTGATCTTATTACATTAAAAGTTGAAAATTTACCCTTGTTGTTGTTGGCAGTCTTTCAACATTACCAGCTGCTCTCTGCCAGGGAGGGAGGGGCAATGCATGCGCTTCACGTGATCTCCAGCATCTCAACGCATGCCTGCTGAATGCGCTAATTGATCGGCGAACGCATGCACGCACGCATCGGCCGATGCTGATACAAGTAAAAAACGCAAATATCGGCCCGATAAATCGGCCAGCCGATGTATCGGTCGACCTCTAGATTAAACATTAATAAACTATCTGTTTACCATTTATAAATGGTTTATTTACCATTTATAAATGATGGTTATTGTAAAGTGTTACCAAATTTTTAATTTCACACATGTAGCACACGACAGGAGACTCTCTGTGTTAGACAAGTTCGCACATGTTGACTAAACTTTACAAACTGAGTTTCAAAATGACATCACACCTCTGTGACGCAATCAAAAACTGATTCTTACATTGCAGCGCGACAAGTCCATGCTAGCTAAGCAGCTAAACTTTAGCGCCGATACTCCGTCTTTAGATCCCGCCCTGTGTGGGTCATTATACTGTCATTGGTCAGGCAAGCACACGCTGTAAACGATACCATTGGCTGTAGAGTGTGACAATCTGTCAATAAAAATCAGCCATCAGCTAACACTTTTTTGTTCTCCTCCAATCTACATTGATCTCATAAGTTGCCTCTGTGAAGTCTGAATGACGGAAATCCATCATAGTGACGGAGAACTTTAATCCATG